>JAJQKJ010000037.1:0-73111 GCA_029574335.1 Rana kukunoris
AATGGAGCTTGGCACTCAGCACTGTGAATCAAACGAGCAGACACAGCTGGGGAGACATCGCAGGATCCAGGGGATAAGGTAAGTAACTATGCCTGGATCCTGCCACGGGCTCGGGGTTACCGCTTTTGGTAGTAAAAACTCACCCGGAGCCAGACTCGGGGAATACTGCCAGGGAGGTTAAAGTGGAACCAAACTGTATCTGAGTGCCAAATCCTAAAAACACTATTTGATTTATTTTTAATATTCAAAGCAATTTTACCCATCAAATCAATGTCTTAATGCTTTATTTTGTTGAGAAATTATTTCGAAAAACACTCACAACACAGCCAACATCAACATGTAGTAAGATAGGAAAGGTTGACAAAGCAGAAGAGCAAGTGCGGTATCAGGCCCTGGATGATGATAAAAGCAAGTCTGCTTTCAGTAGCAATGTAACAAACGTTGCCACTCTAGCCAGAGTGGGTGAAGTGCTTCCGGACAGACTTCTGCCACAAGTCTGGCAGCCAAAATGTCACTTTAGGTTGCTGGGAGGAACAGACCTCTGTCACAGGCCTGGCTCGGGCCTCTGCCACAGGTCTAGTACTTCAGTACTCAAATGAACAAGACGGATTGAGCAATGCTCAGTAATTGAGTAAATAAGTAAATGCAATGAAAGGGTCACCGGTTGACAGCTGCCATGTACCTGTCAAGGCCTTGGTGACCAGATCCCCGAGGGTTCGTTCAAGTCTCCTGGACAACCTGCTTTTGGGTTCTCACTGAGCCGATCCCCCACCGTTCAGCCCTCAGCTTAGGATCCTCTCAATAAAGTTGGGGACCCAGTAAGTCACGGGGTTCCTCTCAACATCAGGATGGAACTCCGCGCAGCATGCGATTCCAGCCGGATGGGCCATGCCGGCAGGGTCCGTGGATGCGCACACCCTGAAGGTGGATGTCGCACCCCGAGCCTGGACCCCCAAAGAGGAGAGCCCACCACCCCGAATCATGGCATCTGTCACAAATATACCCCTCCCCAGCATGCCCTGCGAGGTCCAACTCCTCTAATTGGCTGCTGGGGAAAAGTGACTTTGCCAGAACCCCTCTAGCGCCACCTGCCACCCAGGGATGGGATCGCATCCCTGGAACACAGTCTGATCCACAGGATAGGTTCTGGAAGACAGCAGCCTGAAATTTGACAAATTATGACTGGGAGTAAAAATAACTCTCCCATATACCATATATATTCTTTCTTATCTATTTACTAATGCTAGAAGCATACAGTTTAAAAGTTGTTAATGAGAAAGTTTAGTTCAGCTTCAAATATGCATGATGTGACATTAATAAAAAGGAATTTTTCAACAAATAAAAATACATTTGCATGATGTGTGTACATAAGCTATAACAAGTGCAAAAAACATAATTTTTTCTTTGCAGTTATATCTAACCACAAAGTAAAATCAAGTTATCAAACAGCACATTTAAGCTATTTAGGTTAAAACAATATAAACATTTCTGTGAAATGTATTTTTATGGGATTGCTATGGCATCAGTGATCACATATACATAGGAGAATAAAAAAAATCACCAGAGGGTATGTGTGGTCACTGCCCTTCCAATGCTGTCCCGGCTGTCAGCAGTGGGGTGAGCATAAACACAGCGTGAATTCTACCAACACAGACACAAATTATTCTGGTTGACTGGATTAAGAAGGCATTTAATTTGCATGTTAGGACCCCCCTCCATTGTTAATAGCTAGGTTATATTTTGAGATTAAAGCAGCTCTAGCATTTTCATGACAAATGTAGTCGTCACTTTAAAATTAATGGGAAGTTCAAGCAGTATGATTATGAGATATGGTTTTCCTCAAGATCTCAGATCTAAAATTAGGCAGGTAGCTTAAATGCTGGAATTTGTCATTTAAATTGTGAAATTCTGAATAATTTCAGGACGGCGCAGAATAATATTTTACATATACATATAATAACGGTGTACTTAATTAATGTAAATTGGAATTTTAGCCACTTTGTTAGATTAGAAATATTCTCGCTAGAACTTCTCCACTCTAATGCCGCGTACACATGATCACTTTTTGTGATGAAAAAAAAACAACGTTTTAAAAAACGTCATTTAAAATGATCGTGTGTGGGCAAAACGTCATTTTATGTCTTCAAAAAAACAACCAAAAAAAAATTCCAACAATTTTTTGTGTCATTTTTTCAAAATGTCGTTTTTTGCGTCATAAAAAGTGACCGTGTGTGGGCAAAACGACGTTTAAAACTACGTTTTTAAACCCGCGCATGCTTAGAAGCAAGTTATGAGATGGGAGCTTCAATGGAACCGAGTGCAGTCGAAAGTGTCTTACGTAACGGCGCTTTGCAAGAGCACTGTGGAAAAACGATGGTGTGTATGCAATGTCGTTTTTGAAAATGAAGTTTGAAAAACGTTGTTTTGTTTCGTCAGATAAAATGACATTTTTTTTCATTACAAAAAGTGATCGTGTGTACGCGGCATTATTCCTACAAAACTACACGGGAAATTGCATACATACACAGGTTTGTCCTTTAAAAGACATTTCTCTACCAAGTTGTATATAGATAACGGTAAAGGTCCCTTAATTTTATCCAATAGTTCTTTGCAAAATGTACCCACTGCCATGGGTGGAGACTGGAGGGTGACTGATACCCCTCTGGTTCTTCCTCTTGGCATGCATTATTAGAATGCAATCTAGCAATGCAGGACAGGCTGTGTGTTGGGCAGGTGTCTTAAAGTTCTGTAGCAGGAGCACACTGCCACTGCTCATTGGAAGAGAGAATGTGAGTGAGGGGTGAGCTTCGGGTTTAGGTCGACCATGAGTTTGACCCGAACCAAGGCTGTCTGCAGTTCGTCTAACAAGCAAACTAAATGGCCATGTTTGGCTAGGTCGCCTGGCCTTTAATTTTGTGCCCATATCACTACCTCTATGAAATAACAAATTCCCAGCTTCCCTGGAATGTCATTGAATATGTATGATTTTCTACTAAAAACTTTCAAATTCGCCTTAAAAAAATCCAGAACAAAATTACAACATTAAAGTGATTGTAAAGCCTAAACAGTTTTTACCATGCATTCCTTGCGTTAAGGTAAAAAATGTTTAGGTGTCAGCCCCCCCCCCCTTTTATTTACCTGAGCCCTCATTCAATCCAGCGCCGCACGTCTGCAGCTCTTCTGCATTCCCCTCCACTTCCAAGGTCTCGCTGGCTTCCATTGGCTCCAAGTGATGTCAATCAAAGCCAGTGGACATAGAGAGCGGGGCAGCGCTGGGCGGGGTGGACCCAATAAAGAGTGACCAGCGGTAGGGCTAATCTGCCCGCGTCTGCTGTGCATTCCCCATTGCACCAGAGCACGGATAAGACGTACATCCAGTAGTTTGTATCTTTTTTTTTACCTTTACAATCACTTAAAATTTACATAAATTGGTTCGTTGCACTATTGTAATCATGGATAGCAGGGGGGGAAAACTCCTCCACTGTCAGAATACACAGATGCTTTTTTACATCAGGTTTGTTCAAGCGAAGAGAAGTTGATCGATTAGAATTGACTTCTGTTTGAGCAGCAGTAGCCACCACATGGATTGAAATTTGTAAGGTTCTTGCCGAAACGGCTATCTATGGCCATCTTTAGAGACTGCTTATGTAATCCCTAGTGTTCATGTTTTAATTGCAATTATGCACAGCAGGAAGATGAATTAACCACTGTAGCAATGTAATTTGAAATGTACATGCAGAAGGATGATACTCTTTCCTTGGGTATCCAATCCCTCGCTTTATAAATAGAGAACTGGGCATCACCACTTAGTGAAGGATTGGCTCTGGGTGGGCTGGCCCGCTGCTTCTCGGCGCTGCTCTATTCCTGCAAAGGTAACTGAGTAGTTTCCTGCTGTGAAAAAAGTGCAGGGACTCCGTTCCCACGCGTTCCCGCAGGAATTGAGCCCTGCTTACAGTGCTATGCTTATGTCAAACTTCAGGGTCACCAGGCTCCCATGCATTCCTCCCTACCCTCATTAGAACATCCCTGCACTTTAAATAAAGTCTTTATACTTACTTTTTTTTTTCTAATTTTCTTTAGTTGGATGTAATGTTACATAATTTGTTTGCCAACTGCTTCCTCAGTCGGTGTGTGTGAGGGTCCTAAATTCAGATGCGTCAGAGAGCAAAACCACATAATGATGTGATGCCGGTCTCTGCAGCATTACTATGTTGATGTTGGGCATCATTCAATATGGAAGAGGAGCGGTAGCTGGATGTCTGCAGGGAACATCTCTTGAGAATAGCTTTTTTTTTTAGAGGCTACTGGGAAAGCCCAAACTTCTTGAGGTGCCCAAACTACAATCGGGCTCTGGAATTTGCCTTCAGACAAAGTACATCTCTGACAAGAAGGGCCATTTTAGACTGAAATAGCTATGAATCTTTTGTTAAACTACGTAACCCTTCCACCTTTCCTCATCCTCATCTCTGCAACATACAGAATAATTGGTCTGTATCCGAATTTATTTTAAGAACTGGGAGGGCTTCTTTTGATAACACAGGGAATGAGCACAGGACAGCTCAAAGTTTTTGACACAAGCAACAGGCATTTTTGTTATTAAATAAACATATATAACAAAAGTTCATTGTAAGGGTTGACATAAACTTAAAGGGTCACCATCTTCAGCTCTGTGTATACAATGAATAATGGTGAAGCTCAAATCAGTTTAGGATAGTATTTTCACAAACTCAATGAACCTAAATGTCTCAAAATTTGTACAATCCAGAAACATTTAAACAAACTAAAGGCTTACACCAATCTACCATCAGAGACTTGAGCTATGTTATTTTAAAAACCATGTAGGAAAATATTGCCCATATTTGGGAGAGACCCGCCCAAGGGGGGGGGGGGGGCTAACCTTAGCCAATCATAGGTAACCTGTTTAAGTCAATAGGAGAGGGGCCCATAAAAGAAAGAGCCTCAATCAATAGAGGGGAGAGATGATGACATGACCTGGGCCCAGGAAGTCATTATTTGAGGTAATTATAAGAAACCATCTCCCAGCACTTACAATATGTTTGCTTTATTATGTTTTTATGTTTGATATTTGTAGTGTGATGTACATACTTTGTATTTGAAACTAATATTTACTCCCTTGCTTAAGACTGTAAATGTATGTGGTGTATTAGATAGACTAATAACATAATTCTCTAATAAATGCTTATTATGTTAAAGCTTTTACTTCTGGTCAAAATAACTCTTATTCAAACAATATATCATAGATGTGAGATATTAAATCTTAAATGTACTTTAAAAAGCAACAGGATAGTATTTTCACAAACTCAATGAACCTAAATGTCTCAAAATTTGTACAATCCAGAAACATTTAAACAAACTGAAAGCTTACACCAATCTACTGTACCATCAGAGACTTGAGCTAAGTTATTTTAAAAACCATTGGGCCAGATTCACAGAGCGATTACGCCGGCATTACAGGAGATGCGCGGCGTAAGTCTAAATTTGCACATTCGTTTCGATACTCCGCATCCCCAAAACGAGATACGCAAGAAATCTACTTTTTTTTTGTCCGGCGTAATTTCGATAGACAGGCGCATCCATCCGTCCGCGCAAAACTGCGCTAGACACACCATTGATTTGCTATTCAAATATGCTAATGAGGGAGTTACGGGGATCCACAAAAGAACGTTGGGGCAGCGCAGGCTACGCACTGTGCGCAACAGCTGCACGACCTGTCTAAAATTAGACCATATAAAAGGTGGTATAAAATTAGACAATTCGTCTACATGTCAGAGAAAGCAACACTGTTAGTGAGGAGCTGAGCAGTCACACGTGTTGCACAACAATCTGTATGCCAACATGCCAACATGCCAGCCCATTCTTGGCTGGTGAGCCCTGTACCTTTTGTTCTACTAATTTGGTTAGTGATCTATATTGATGAGTAGTAATTGCACTGCACAGAAGACCTTTTAGGTTGATGTTGATGAAACCTTTTTTGGAATAAATTGGAAAGTTTGATTTATGTCGCCAAACTAAGCAAAATAAATAATATATCACTGTTGTAAAATAAATACCTGTGGTGCCACTTTGGAAGCTGAACCAGGTTTCTTTGTTCATGTCTCTGCCTTTGGGCCCTTTCTCAGGGTCCTACATTGCAAATAGCTGCAAGTAAAATATAAAAAAAAATCATTTGTTTGCACATTTAGAGCAAACTGACAACATAGATCACATTATACAAGAAGACGTTTAATATTAGAAACACAGACATTTTGTTGAAATAAAGTGTCGTGTGACAGTTTAGAGGCGACTCTCAAATCAAAGAATAGCTATTGACCACAGTCTGCTTCTAATGCCGCGTACACACGGTCTATTTTGCGATGAAAAAAAACGTCATTTTTTAAAACGTCATTTAAATTGATCGTGTGTGGGCAAAACGTCGTTTTTGGTCTTCAAAAAAACGAGCCAAAAAAAATTCCAACATGCTTGAATTTTTTGTGTCGTTTTTTAAAACGTCGTTTTTTGTTTCACGAAAAGTCACCGTGTGTAGCAAAAACGTCGCTTAAAACGACGCTTTTCACCCCGCGCATGCCCAGAAGCTAGTTATGAAGCGAGCTTCAATGGAAAAGAGTGGTGAACGTAACCTCGCTTTTTGTGAAAAAACGATGGTGTGTATGCAACATCGTCTTTGAAAAGTGACGTTTCAAAAACGTCGTTTTTTACTTCACAGAAAACGTTGTTTTTTTTCATCACAAAAAATTATCGTGTGTACGCGGCATTAGTCCTTTTCATTTTCTGTGCATCCAGCCCTCGGTTCTGTAAATGTCCCAAATCCAAAATAACTGCTTTATTTTTGAACGATTAGACTCTTTTTCATAAGGCTACAAATATCTCTTTAGAAAATGCCAAGCTCTGACTCCTGAACCATTGTAGTTTGTGTATGGACTCTAAAGTCCTCTCCCATTGACTCTTAATGCATAAAATATCCAAATGATTTTATCTACACATAGGATATATGCTGTAATCTATATTTTAATTAGTGTTAATCCCCCTGCTCTGATTTGCCTCTTATTTTTAGCAGCCAGTGCAGGCACGTCTGCCTGATGGATGTTTTACTACTTGCCGAAAAAGTATTAAACATCAAAGTTATGACATATTTTTTACTATAGCCCATAGTAAAAAATATGTCATTACTTTGACATTTAATACTACGCTTATGGTAGCAGCTAGCTGCCATAAACCCGGCATCATTTTTTACTATGGCTGGTTCTCTGTAAGATAAAAGTGGTCCCACAGGCAGATTCACTGAGGGATCACTTTTAGGCCCCTTTCACACTGGGGCAGTGGGTGCGTCGGCGGTAAACCGATTAACCGCCAATTTCGTGGCACTATTCGACCGAAAGTAGGGCGCTTTTACCCCGCTAGTGGCCGAGAAAGGGTTAAACCCACTGCAAAGCTTCTCTGCAGTGGCGCTTTTTTCAGTGGTATAGCCGCGGTGCTCATTGAGCGCACCACTCCAGTGTGAAAGCCCTCGGGCTGGCGCTATTTTTTACGTTATAGCGCCTCAGTGTGAAAGGGGTTTTGGAAGCAGTGGTAAGGCGTGCCCCCTGCTACAGCTTCCTGGCAATCCCAGGCTTACCTTACATATCTGTAAAGTCCGAGTACATTCTGATGCAGCAGTTTTCTGGGCAGGAAGACAAGTGAGGCCAAGATGTCTCTATGCCAGTTCTCAGGTAAAAGTAAAAACATTGGGCCAGATTCAGAGAGCCGTAACTCCTGTCTAACTGGTGTTAGACTGGAGTACTTTCAAATTTTTTAGCTAGTCTGAAACCTCAAACCATGAATAGACTCAAACCATGAATGCGGGCTTCAATTCGACTGGATTACATGTTCGTACGCCTTCGGATCTACGCTGCAATAAAATTGCGGCCACTGGGTGGACTTACCGTCGTTTTCCGCGTCGGGGTATGCTAATGAGCTTTTGCCGGCTATCCCCGAAATTACGATCTTCAATCACAATCTCGTACGGCATCTTTAGTCATCTTTTTTTTGCGTAACACTATGCCAGCTTTTTGCTGCTCTAATATTAGACAGCCCATGTTAAGTATGGCCGTCGTTCCCGCGTCGAATTTCAACGTTCAAGTTCAAACAAAAAATGACGTAACAACGTGATTTCGCACAATGCACGGCGGGAAATTTCTGAACGGAGCATGCACAGTTCGATCGCCGCGGGGACGCGCCTAATTTAAATGCTTCACGCCCCCTAACCGCGTATTTCGATTACGCAGCGAGAAATAGACTACCAGAATTCGATGTAGAGCCTGGTAAAATACGGCAGCGTAGAGTATTTCGATTACGCAGCGCAAATTTAAGTGTACCTGAATCTGGCCCATTGTTTTTTTATTTTGTTTTTAAAAGGTAAATGAAAGAGCTGAGTTTATATTACAAGAGATGTTTACATTCCTTGTAATAGGAATAAAAGTGATAAAAAAAATTAAAATAAAGGGACAGTGTAAAAATAAAAAAATAAAATAAATACTGTATTTATTGGCCTATAACACTCACTTTTTTACCCTGAAAATAGAGGGTAAAGTGTGAATGCGTGTTATACACAGGGGGCTGTGGAAAGTTTTTTTTCCGAAACTTCCCTCTTAAAGTTAGGGTGCGTGTTGTACACATGTGCGTGTGATACGCCGATAAATACGGGTAAGTAAAAAAAAAGTAGAGCGCGCAGAAGTGAACTCATGCGCAAGTTGTGCCCACATATGTAAACAGTGTTCAAACCACACATGTGAGGTATCACCGCGATCGTTAGAGCGAGAGCAATAATAATAGTACAAGATCTCCTCTGTAATTGTAAACAGGTAACCTGTTAAAAATTTAAAGCGTCTCCCATGGAAATGTTTTGAGTGTTTGTTAACCCCCAAAAAAATGCAGCTTCTGGTCCCTTAAAGCAGATTAAACAGCACAGCACTTGTGCTATGTAATCTGTCCCCCTCTAAACTGTAAAAAAAAACTGGACCTGGCACTTCATGTATGGCCTCTTTAACCACTTAAGACCCAGACCAAAATGCAGGTAAAGGACCTTGCCCCTTTTTGCGATTCGGCACTGCGTCGTTTTAACTGACAATTGCGCGGTCGTGCGACGTGGCTCCCAAACAAAATTGGCGTCCTTTTTTCCTTACAAATAGAGCTTTCTTTTGGTGGTATTTGATCACCTCTGCGGTTTTTATTTGTTGCGCTATAAACAAAAATAGAGCGACAATTTAAAAAAAAACAATATTTTTTACTTTTTGCTATAATAAATATCCCCCAAAAATATATAAAAAAAAAACATTTTTTTTCCTCAGTTTAGGCCGATACGTATTCTTCTACATATTTTTGGTAAAAAAAATCGCAATAAGCTTTTATCGGTTGGTTTTCGCAAAATGTATAGCTTTTACAAAATAAGGGATAGTTTTATTGCATTTTTATTTTTTTTTAACTACTAATAGATGCGATCAGCAACTTTTTTCATGACTGCGACATTATGGCGGACACTTCGGACAATTTTGACACATTTTTGGGACAATTGTCATTTTCACAGCAAAAAATGCATTTAAATTGCATTGTTTACTGTGGAAATGACAGTTGCAGTTTAGGAGTTAACCACAGGGGGCGCTGTGAATTTGAGTGTACCCTGTGTGTGTGTTTACAATTGTAGGGGGGTGTGGCTGTAGGTGTGACGTCATCGATCGCGTCCCCCTATTACAGGGATGACGCGATCGATGCTGCGGCCACAGTGAAGCACGGGGAAGCCGTGTTTACACACGGCTCTCCCAGTTCTTCCGCTCCAGGGACGGATCGCCGCACTGCAGCGGCGATCGGGTCCGCGAATCCCGCGGTCCCGTTCCTGGAGCTTCGGACCGGGTCACGGGAGCGCCCGTGACCCACGGCTGGGTACTAAAATCAACGTATATATACGTTGATGTGCCCAGCCATGCCATTCTGCCGACGTAAATGTGCAGTAGGCGGTCCTTAAGTGGTTAACTACATGCCGACCGCCCACCGCAGTTATACGGCGGCAGGTCAGCACTGC
The DNA here is from genome assembly GCA_029574335.1 of Rana kukunoris. Taxonomy (NCBI): domain Eukaryota; kingdom Metazoa; phylum Chordata; class Amphibia; order Anura; family Ranidae; genus Rana; species Rana kukunoris. The sequence continues at coordinate 10,073 of JAJQKJ010000037.1, forward strand.
TGCGCGGGAGCACGTAGCTCTACGTCCTCCCTTTCGCAGACGCTGGCGGGCGCGATCGCCGCCGGGCACGCGCACTCTTTCGTTACAGAACGGGGAACGAGAGCTATGTGTGTAAACACAAAGCTCTCGTTCCTGTCAGCGGGGGAAATGCTGATCTTCTGTTCATACAATGTATGAACAGGAGATCATTGATTTCCCCTAGTGAGGCCACCCCCCCCCCCCCATACAGTTAGAACACACCAGGAACACACTTAACCCCTTCCCTGCCCCCTAGTGTTAACCCCTTCACTGCCAATGGCATTTTTATAGTAATAAAATGCATTTGTATAGCATTGATTGCTATAAAAATGCCAATGGTCCCAAAAATGTGTCTAAAGTGTCCGATGTGTCCGCCATAATGTCTCGGTGCTGAAAAAAAACACTGATCGCCGCCATAACTAGTAAAAAAAAAAATATTAATAAAAATGCCATAAAACGACCCCCTTTTTTGTAAACGCTATAAATTTTGCGCAAACCAATCAATAAACGCTAATTGCGATTTTTTTTTACAAAAAATATGTAGAAGAATATGTATCGGCCTAAACTGAGGAAAAACAATGTTTTTTTATATATTTTTTAGGGATATTTATTATAGCAAAATGTAAAAAATATTGAATTTTTTTCAAAATAGTCGCTCTATTTTTGTTTATAGCGCAAAAAATAAAAACCGCAGAGATGATCAAATACCCCCAAAAGAAAGCTCTATTTGTGGGAAAAAAAGGACGCCAATTTTGTTTGGGAGCCACGTCGCACGACCGCGCAATTGTCAGTTAAAGCGACGCACTGCCGAATCACAAAAAGTGCTCTGGTCTTTGGGCAGCAATATGGTCCGGGGCTGAAGTGGTTAAATAGACCACGATAACCAGAGCTGCTCCACCCTGATCACTGTGGTCAAAGTGCCTCCCTCCGTGATAGGCTGTCTGCTCTCTGCTCTCCTCTCTCCCCCCTCCTTCTTGCCTGTCACCCCCCTCAGAGTCTGTCTCTGGCCGGCCCCGCCCCCGCCGTTATTCCTGTAAAGTAAAATTACATTTTTTCCACTGCCAGCCCCTCTATTAGAGGCTGACATAGCACACTGTATCACTAGTTTTAAAAAACGAGCCGTGTAAATACCTAAATTTAGCTGTCTTCCCGCCGGTCATGTGATTGGCGGCCGCTTTACAGCTACGATACATGGCTTCTGCGGAGGAGACGACTGGCCACATGATCTCCCCATCTGACGTCAGAGGGAGATCACGGCCCCTCCCACGGAAGCAATAGATCAGAGCTGTAAAGTGGCTGCGAGTGATGTGACCGGCCTGAAGACAGCTGAAATTAGGTATTTACACTGCTCGTTTTTTTTTTTAAACAAATGAAAAAAGTGTGCTATGCCAGTCTTTAATAGAGGGGCTGGCATAGTTTTATATAGATGCCTTTACAACCACTTGTAATTTGTAGTTTGTTGCTGTTCCACAAGCGTGCAATTTTAAAGCATGACATGTTAGGAATCTGTTTACTAACATGATCTTTCACATTGTACAAAAACCATTTGGGTAATTATTGAGTTTTGGTTTTATTAAATTAATTAAAGTATATTTTTTCCAACAAAATTGCTTTTTAAAAACTGCTGCGCAAATAATGTGGGACATAAAATATTGTCTGAATTTTATTCTCTAGGGTCTCTGCCAAAAATATTAATAATAATATATATGTTTGGGGGCTCTAAGTAATTTTCGATCAAAAAATACTAAATAAAACTTGTAAACAAAAAGCTCCAGAAAAGGCATGAGGCCAGATTCAGGTACATCTGCGCATTGTTGGACCGGCGTAGCGCACCGCCTTTACGTTAGACTTGCGCAATGTAGCCGCGCAATCACCCTATTCTCGTCGCTTTTAAGCATAAAATTGCGCATGCGTAATGTTATTTCAGAGGCGTAAGGCGGAGTAATACAAATTGGGAAGGACGTGGGCGTGTTACATTGAAATGAGCCGTGTCCCAAGCAAATGAAGGGCCGGCCGGCTCGCGCATGCGTGCTTGAAGGAGACCATGGTCAGCACCTCTGTGCGCATGCTCACAACTCGGGAACAGCGCAATCAGTGAAATTGGAAGTAGACCCGGGCAACTTTGCTGAACTACGCAGACAGCATAAATAGACAGACACAAACGCACTTCCATTACAAAAGTACATCCCTTTGTATCCCTCCCTATACAGCAAGGTGCTATTGTTCTGTTGTTTGTTAGCGTTTATTTGTTTGTTTGTTTGTTTGTGACGTGTCGTTGAGATATTTGGGGACTGTTTTGCAGAGTGATTTTTGTCTTTTATGTGTTTTCTTTGTTGTTTTTTTTATATTTTTTATTATATTTTTGCCGGGCTTTTTTTTTTTTTTCGGTTCTGTTTGTGTATGATTTGTGAATGTGGGGGTGACATTCCTGCGGTGTCACCCTCAATTTTGGTGGAGAAGGGTTCCCCAGGACCAGGGAGAAGTGATCCCCAGGTCCGTGTGAATGGTGTATGAATGTACAGTGACATAATTGGAGCCTTGGCGTGGCGTTGCTGCTCACAAGTCCTGCATGGTGGGCTTGTGCCAATCCAATGTGATGAGGATGTGGGGTGTGTGTGCTAGGGACCACAGTGGTGTGCATGCATGCATTCTCATTGTGCCTTGATTAATGTGTGTGTTTAACGTGCAAAGATGCATATGTGAGCTGGCATGAGATGGGGTCATGAGATGGGGTCCCAGTGCATATGCAGAGTCACCTTGAAGGGAAAAGACAGGAGGATGTTAGTAGTGCATGTGCCCCTTGTGATGTGCGCATCATGGGGGGGGGCAGTCATGCCTGCCACCCATGTCACTCACCAACCAGCCAGCTGTCCCCATACATGTTCTGTTTGAAATCTGTGGGGATGGGGCTCTGATTGTATATGTAGCTGTCATGGGTGTCATGGGTAGTGCCATGTGTTGGGCTGCTGATGTCCTCCTGCAAGGTTGTGATTAATTACATGATGGCATGAGGGGTGAATCTGAAGATGCGAGTCACCTCAGAATCACTCATGCCATAGATGTCTATGCGTGTGTGATATATCAAGTGAAGAGTGAGGGACTTGTATCAGATAAGAATATTGTATTAGATTAGATTAAATTGTAAAGTTTATATAAGCAAATAAAAAGTTAAAAAAAAAAAAAAAAACATCTCCCGTGCCCTCCTTAGTGCCCTCCTCAGTGCCCTCCTCAGTGCCCTCCTCCTTCTTTGCTCATCTAAAGTCAGTAGTATAGCTATGAGCATGGATGCCGCCGGCATGCGCACACCCCTGCTGCGAGGTCCATGACCCTGCCCACGGGACCCGTGGACTCGATGTCCACTGGTGTCCCATGATCGTGTCATGGAGTGGCAGAATGGGGGGATACCTGTGTAAACAAAGCATCTCCCTGTAATACCTAGTGACAGGATACTGATCGTCTTCTCCCTCTCATCAGGAGCATCGATCAGTGTTGTGTCACAGTAAGCCCTGCCCCCACAGCTAGAATCACTCCCTAGGACAACCTTAACCCCTTCCTAGCCCCCTAGTGGTAAACCCCTTCCCTGCCAGTCACATGTATACAGTAATTAGTGCCTTTTATAGCACTGATCGCTGTATAAATGTGAATGGTCCCAAAATAGCGTCAAAAGTGTACGATGTGTCCGCCATAATGTCACAGTCACGATAAAAATCGGTGATCACCGCCATTACTAGTAAAACAGAATTTTAATAAAAATGCCATAAACTATCCCCTATTTTGTAGACGCTATAACTTTTGCGCAAACCAATCAATAAACGCTTATTGTGATTTTCTTTTACCAAAAATATGTAAAAGAATACGTATTGGCCTAAACTGAGGAAAACGTTTTTTTTTTTTGTTTTTTTTATATATTTTTGGGGGATATTTATTATATCAAAAAGTAAAAAATATTGCTTTAAAAAAAATATATATATATTTGTTTATAGCGCAAAAAATTAAAAACGCAGAGCTGATCAAATACCACCAAAAGGGTGGGCTCAGGACGCTGGGGATATGTCCAGAGCCCACCCAGGTGTGTTCCAACAGCGAATGAATACTCGCTGTTGCAACATGGATCCTTCTCCTGGCCAATCGGGAAGCAGGACTAATACCCCTCACCTGATTGGCTGAAAGGACATGCGATCCCATTGGATATATGCAAAACTCAGTTATTCAATGCATCCAAACTGATTTTTACTTACTGTACTCCAACTTTGATTGAGTGCTATGGGTTACTACTAAGCTTTTAAAATGTAGTATATCTGGAGTGAGAAGTAGTGAGGCTGAATATTTTCCACATAAGCCAAAATCTACACAAAAGATCAAAACTCTAAAGCTCAGCCAAAACAGGCTCAGCGTTTAGCCAAGTCAAACAAGGGAGCACTCAGTTAGAACAACTAGCAAACAAATAATGTTTATTTACCAAACTGAGTAAAAATCTGTGGTGATGACCCCTGTTTAACAATTAGAAACATTCTTTAAGGCTGTTCACATCTAAGACGGATGCGTTTTGCAGCAGGGGGTCCAGTGCATCCCTGTTCTCTGTTTCAGGGATGAATCAGGGCTGAATTTTTGCCTGAATTTGGCCCTGAAACTGAGTCAAAGACTCCTGTGCAATTTTTCACCAAAGCTCCAATGGAGATATGTGACCCGGCTTCATAGAGAGCCGGTCACAACCTCCTGTCATGCAAATTGGATGCAGGGAAGCCAATTCGCAATAGTGTAAACCCAGCCTCAGAAATTAATCAAATTATTTTGAAAAGAAGCCTATACATGTGTGTGTATATATACTGTATCTATATACAGTATCTCACAAAAGTGAGTGCACCCCTCACATTTTTGTAAATATTTTATTATATCTTTTTTTTATGTGACAACACTTAAGAAATTACATTTGCTACAATGTAAAGTAGTGAGTGTACAGCTTGTATAACAGTGTACATTTTATGTCCCCTCAAAATAACTCAACACACAACCATTAATGTCTAAATAGTTGGCAACACAAGTCAGTACACCCCTAAGTGAAAATGTCCAAATTGGGCCCAAAGTGTCAATATTTTGTGTGGCCACCCTTATTTTCCAGCACTGCCTTAACCCTCTTGGGCATGGAGTTTACCAGAACTTCACAGGTTGCCACTGGAATCCTCCTCCACTCCTCTATGATGACAGAGCTGATGTATGTATGTTAGAGACCTTGCGCTCCTCCACCTTCCTTTTGAGGATGCCTCACAGATGCTAAATAGGGTTTAGGTCTGGAGACATGCTTGGCCAGACCATCACCTTTAGCCTCGGCTTCTTGAGCAAGGCAGTGATCATCTTGAAAGTGTGTTTGGGGTCCTTATCATGTTGGAATACTGCCCCGCGGCCCAGTCTCTGAAGGGAGGGGATCGTGCTGTGCTTCAGTATGTCACAGTACGTGTGGGCATTCATGGTTCACCAATGAACTGTAGCTTCCTAGTGCCAGAAGCACTCATGCAGCCCCAGACCATGACATTCCCACCACCATGCTTGACTGTAGGAAAGACACACTTGTCTTTGTACTCCTCACCTGGTTGCTGCCACACACACTTGACACCATCTGAATCAAAAACATTTTTCTTGGTCTCATCAGACCACAGGAAATGGTTCCAGTAATCCATGTCCTTAGTCTGCTTGTCTTCAGCAAACTGTTTGCAGGCTTTCTTGTGCATCATCTTTAGAAGAGGCGTTCTTCTGGGCTACAACCATGCAGACCAATTTGATACAGTGTGCAGTGTATGGTCTAAGCACTGACAGGCTGACCCCCACCCCTTCAACCTCTGCAGCAATGCTGGCAGCACTCATACATCTATTTCCCAAAGACAACCTCTGGATATGACGCTGAACACGTGCACTCAACTTCCTTAGTCAACCACGGCGAGGTCTGTTCTGAATGGAACCTGTCCTCTTAAACCACTGTATGGTCTTGGCCACCGTGCTGCAGCTAAGTTTCCAGGTCTTGGCAATCTTCTTATAGCCTATGGAATCTTTATGTAGAGCAATTTTGACATTTTCACTTGGGGTTATACTCACTTTTGTTGCCAGCGGTTTGTGTGTTGTCTGTGTGTTGAGTAATTTTGAAGGGGCAGCAAATTTACAAGCTGAATTTTCCTTCCTAGGGGTAGATTCCCTCTTATTTCCTGTTATCTCCCTCCGTTTGTACGTATTAGTCGTATGTAAGTCAGATGTAACTCAAGTATATGTACTGTATAAGTGCCTGTATATGGAATTCCCCATCAAACATTAAAATATAACAATATGCAAACAACATACTAATGAAATCATGCCATATTAACTGCTTCCCGACCGCCCACCGTCATATTACTGCGGGACGGTGACGCGGTCTCGCGGGAGCATGTAGCTCTACGTCCTCTACTTTTCGGCCACTACTATGTATGAACAGAAGATCAGTGATTTCCCCTAGTGAGTCCACCCCCCCCCATACAGTTAGAACACAAATAGGAACACACTTAACCCCTTCACTGCCAATGGCATTTTTATAGTAATCCAATGCATTTTTATAGCATTGATCGCTATAAAAATGCCAATGGTCCCAAAAATGTGTCAAAAGCGTCCGATGTGTCCGCCATAATATCGCAGTACCGAAAAAAAACGCTGATCGCCGCCATTACTAGTAAAAAAAATATATTAATAAAAATGCCATAAAACGACCCCCTTTTTTGTAAACGCTATAAATTTTGCGCTAACCAATCAATAAACGCTAATTGCGATTTTTTTAATGAAAAATATGTAGAAGAATACGTATCGGCCTAAACTGAGGGAAAAAAAAATTTTTTATATCTTTTTTGGGGATATTTATTATAGCAAAATTTAAAAAATATTGCATTTTTTTTAAAATAGTCGCTCTATTTTTGTTTATAGCGCAAAAAATAAAAACCGCAGAGATGATCAAATACCACCAAAAGAAAGCTCTATTTGTGGGAAAAAAAGGACGCCAATTTTGTTTGGGAGCCACGTCGCACGACCGCGCAATTGTCAGTTAAAGCGACGCAGTGCCGAATCACAAAAAGTGCTCTGGTCTTTGGACAGCAATATGGTCCGGGGCTAAAGTGGTTAATTGCATTACACTCATGTTCTGTACAATATGCACAGCTGCGTTAGAAGTAATCATAAAGGGAGCTGCGGTGGCTCAACGTGATTGGCACTGCGCTCACAAGCCGTTCACCTCTGCAGCTAAGGGTTCGAATCTCGGTCTCGGCTGCATGTGAATTGAGTTTGGTGGTCTCAGCCCGGCTCCCGGTGGGTGTGCTATGCAAGGTAAGCCTGCGCTTAGTATGCCCACCCCCTCCCTCAAAACCACCACACTTACACGCACTCGAAATTGGGTTAACATGCACGCACTTTGGCCGCGCGGTCTCTAAAAAAGAGAGGCGAAGGTCTAACAGGGCTGGCTGAGCGGGCTAGGTCCTCTCACTCCCTCATAGGGGAGTCCCTCTGCCCCGTTGGGCTTCAAAGCAGAGCAGGTAGGGCGGGCTGTGTGGGAGGACCCCTTCACAACCGCCATTGCCACCCGGGGGCATGGAGAAAGATGGCAGATTGCCTCTGGGGGAGGCCTGCCTACTCCCAACTCCTGAAGTCTGGCTCCTCTCTCGAGTACACGCACAAAATACACTATTTGAAAAAAAAAAGAAGTAATCATAAGCTTTTATAGGAAGCACTCATTATCACACATTATCACACATGGTCTTCCAAATAGTTTGAAAATCTCTAAATAGCGGATTCAGATCCTTATGTTTTTGTATATCTACTCTACAATATTAGCTGGGTACCAGGGAGTTTTAGGACACATAGATGTGTCACCTCCACTTTATTTTAATAGTGCTTGGAAGAAGATCGTGAATGAGTGCCCATCTTTTTTTGCTTCTTGATTTTGAATAAAAAAAAAATGCAAAAAAAAAAAAAAGCTAAAGTAGACCTAACCAACTTATTCCAAATAGGAACAATAGGAACTTTTTCTATCAACAAGGCTGAAATAGTAGGGGGGCTAGGCATCATTATATTATATCTATTTGAGTGGTTGCTGCATGCTCAAACTCAAAGTATTGTTTTTAATATATCATACAAAATAAATAAAGTATATTCTGACCTTATGGCAATTTTATTTTTATTTTTTAAATCAAATCGTTTCTATTGAATTTTTCATTATACAACAAACAAAACATATCCATCCCATATCCCCGCTCATCACCAACACAATAACAACAACAACGCCACAAAAAAATTACGCTCACCAAGCTATAGTTCCGAGGTAAGTATTTCATAATGAGCTAGTATGCGGTGCACACTAACTCATTATTGCTTTTGCCTTTCAGGTGGAAAAAAAAAATAATTGCGGGTATACAACCGCTTTAAGATTAATTACTTTGATCCATTGATCTATCGTTGCCGGGTAATTTGATATCCATATTTGTAGTATAAGTTTGTGAGCCAAATACATAGTTCTTAACCACATCACATGCATTTCAACTGTGAGGGTCTCTTCCAGTATAATCCCTAACAATGCTATTTTTGGGTTAGGCTGTATTTGTGTAGAACACAGGGAATTTAAATGATCAAATTCACACACTGCCAGTAGCGATGCAGTTTGGGGGAGCGCCCCAGCATATGTATAAGAGTACTTGTACCAGTAGTGCATCTGGGATAGCTTGATGTAGTTGTTTTACCCCAGAAGTGCAATTTTAAAGGAGTATAATGGTCTCTATGTATGATAAATAGCTGAGTCAAGCACTGCGAGGATAAGGATACCCCAAATTTATAGATAAAGGATTTATCAGATTACCCTAGATTTGAAACTCACGATAGGCACTTTTCAGTATAAACTTTTAAATTAGGGTACATTGTAAATGAGATGATCCTCCTATATTAAAGATCCTAAAATAATATACAGTAGTCCTTATTAAACCATTTATAGCTGAAACATTACATGCTTACAAGTAGTCTTTAAAAGTCAATTAGTCTGTAAATGAACAGTTATGCCACGTACTGTACATGCAATCAGAATATCCGATGGTCTAAAAACCAATGGATTTTTTCATCGGAATTCCGTTCAAGCTGTCTTGCATACACCCTGTCAGACTAAATTCTGACCATCCAAAACGCGGTGACGTAAAACACTACGACGAGTCGAGAAAATTAAGTTCAATGCTTCCGAGCATGCGTCGACTTGATTCTGAGCATGCATGGATTTTTCTCTGATAGAATTCCACACAGACAATCGGAATTTACCATCAGATTTTTTCCCATCACAAGAATTTAAAACATGTTCTATTTCTTTAGAAAATCTGATCATGTGTACGTGGCATTAGTTGTTTCTATGCCTAGGTCCCCTAAGCTTATTATTTCATTCAATATTTACTTTGTATGTGAGACTAATGGTGGTACATTGGTTGTTAGTGAATCCAAGAATAGATTTGCATTTCACTAAAGAAAATTGAAGAGAACACCTTTGCAAAATATCTATGAGCTTAAAAATAAAAAAATGAGTGTCGTTCAAGTAGGAATTATTCAGCTTTAGCCTCAGAAGTCATTAATATTTTGTATTAAATATCTACAGTCCAAATATTACATAGAGAGCGCGGCAAGTTTATTATATCAATATACTTTAAACTAACAAATAATTTCTGATAGGTATTCAAATGATGGTCTATGTTTTATATGGTCAAGTTTATTTATGAGAAGACTTTTGAAAACTTTTAATTTTTAATAATAAGCTGAAATATAAAATGGATGTACTTCATATAAAATTAACAACACTATTGAAAACAACCTAATATCTAAAGTGTGGCAACCATGGTTACATAATAATACATAATAATACCAAAAAACATGTGTTCTAGATATTAATGTTTGACAATATAATTGCCTTTATCTGTTTTCTGTTCTAGTCATTTTATAAAATTGTAACACTAAGTAGTCTTTGAAACATACTTTCTTTCTCAACTCATACTGTACATTCTTACTGTACATGCAGCATATAATGTTCTAATAATAAATATTAGCTTGTCCATCCCAAGAGAGCCAATAATCAACTTAATTTACAAGCTAAAGCAAATGCAGTATCCCACAGCAACCAGTTTTAATTTTTCACCCGTTTGGACCATCCAGAACATTGAACAATTATACCTATCTTGTTGCTACAGATTCCTACATGACACAGGATGGCATGCGTTGGTTAAGGTACATATCGAAGAGTAGTGCTGAAAGCATTAGAAAAAGAGACCCTTTCTTCCATTCATTTAACACATAGAAGATGAAAGCGGATTTTTTCTTTGGCTCATGTAATAAGATTATTTTGTCACTACAGCACACGTATGTATTACAGTATATCATAGGACACAGTTGGACGGTCTGACACATCAGATGTGTAAAGCCAACGGGATATAACATGCATTACAGTTTTTTATGGAAGTAATGTTTGATATACCAAGATATCTGAGCATTTTTATTGAGGTATGGGAGAAAGGAAGGAACTTCTGTGGGAATCATATATATATATATATATATATATACACACACATATACATATATGTATGTATATACACACACACACACACACACACAATGTAGCCTAGATTGGGATATAAAAGTGTACTGTTGGTTATAATTACCTTATCATTGACAAATTGTAACTCCTCTGCTAGTCTCTTAAGTACGCAAACCACTAAACTCATCTCAACAAAGGGACCAATCCTACATCACAGGTCCTTGCTATCCTTAAAACCTATCAAATCCCCAGACAGAAATGAACAGGCAAAACAACAGGACACAACTGAATTCAAATTATTTGTAGAAAATGAAGCTTAACAAAGATGGACGCATCGTCAGAAAGTTGTCAGTCCATGTAAACTACTTTTGTCATTCTAAAGGCCACATATATGTATGTCTGTTTGTTAAAAAAAGCATGCTAAGTTCCTACTGGACATTACACATTTTATATATTTACATAAAGCATTTTAATGTAGCAGAGAATAAAAAATGAATAAATACCTCAATCAGATGTTAAATCAGTAAAAAGCAACCGAAGATAGGGACATTGTAGTCAGCGTCAAAAAAACAATGGATGTAAAGTCGTCCCACTTGTTACCCTTCCACTTCTCCCATCTAGAAAGAGCTGCGGGAACATGAAATGCTTGCTACAGCTTTATTCGGGTGCATGATAAAATGTGTCTATCCATCAAAACCTGATGTGTGCGACAAGATTTTTTTCTCTTCTCTTTTGAAGCATAAATTAAAAAGAAGTCTCAGTCTGGAGCAAGACTTGTTCCTGACCAGTCGGCTTGGTCTTTTAAAGTTGCTCCTGGATGATGCTCGCCATGTGTGGTAGGGTCTCCTGTGGTTTGTTATTTTACTTCAATGGAGGGGGGAGGAACCCAACAAAGCACACTGACCACACTGCATATCAAAATGTAACCATGGAAGCAATTGTCCACTTGTCAGAGCCTCCCAGAAATGATCCAGCCATTCACTGCATTGAATCAATATTGAAGCTTTTAAGATTTATTAGGCTAGGGAATGCTAAATGCAATGCCTTCCACTGAAGAGTTTATAGCCATATATTGAACGAGACCTTTACTAGTCATCTAATATTGATTCATTTAACTTCCTTATTATTTTATTTACAACATGAAATATTTGCATTCTAAAGCTCCCTAAACAATGAAGAGATTCTGCTTCAACTTATAGAATTACAATAAGATCACAAAAGCTGTTTAGTAAAGATGCTTTTTCCTTTAATTTTGCCAAAATATCACATTAAAAGGTGCAGAATGCATTTGTTTAGAGAACTAATGATTAGAATACACACTCTCTACACACCAGAACATACTCTGAGAGCTCTGACTTTTATTTTAGTCATAAGGCATCATGCAAACTGGACGTTATAAAAATGGCAGTAGCTTTGCAGTGAGTTTTTCAACGTTTTTCAGCGTTTTTGCAATAGCATTTTTTAGCGTTTTCAGTGTTATTTTTTTAGGATTTTTCTTTTTTAATCAATTGGATCAAAAATGTTAAAAAAAAAAAAAAAAAATTATAGCAACAAAAACTGTCGATAAAAGCCATGGACACATATGATAACATGCTGGAGAGTTTATTGACTGTAGAAAAAAACATTTGAAGCCAAAAACAGCAGCTGTAAAAACGTCCAAAAACATCCAGTGTGCATGAGGCCTTACAGGGGTTATGAAGGTACATTTTTTTTCCTAAATAGCTTCCTTTACCTTAGTGCCACCCTCCTTCACTTACCTCATCCTTCGATTTTGCTTTTAAATGTCCTTATTTCTTCTTGAGAAATCCTCACTTCCGGTTCTTCTGTCTGTAACTACACACCGTAGTCCTGTCTCTCTATTTGTCCTGTTTACCATTATCATTGAAAATAACAGTAAAAGAAAATCCCACATGTTGGATTGTCACCTGGAAAGCGTAAATCTTTCAATGGGGTTGGTAGTTTTGGTGTCCTGGGGTCCCAAGGTATTCCCTTAATTTGCAGGGATTTCCTCTCACTTCCTGTTTGGCTATGGGACAGGAAGTGAAGGAAAATCTCCTCAATGGGACACAGAGGGCAAAAAAAAAACCCGGACAGGGGTTATAACCCTTTTAACTCTATCCAAAATGAAAAATAAAGTTCTGCCTTCACAGTAATGCACACCAAGGCTCTCCTATCTCATTTCCCTATATGTCTGGTCACTCTGTCACTGTAATAGTTAAATGCCACATTTGAAAATAAATGTAGAATATTATACATGTATGGGGCTTTGTAGCTGCTGACTGGTCAAGATGCCCATGCTGACCCGTGTGCAGAGGCAAAAATGCCTACAAAGGGCATGTGAGCATCAGAACTGGACCATGGAGCAATACAAGAAGGTGGCCTGGTTGAATAAATCATGTTTATTTACCATCATGTGGATGGCCAGGTGCGTGTATATCACTTACCTGTAGAAGAGATGGCACCAGAATGCAGTATGGGAACAAGACATGCCAGTGAAGGCATAGCGATGCTTTGGGCAAAGTTCTGCTGGGAAACATTGGGTCATTCCAGTGTGTGTTACTTGACACGTACCACCTACCTAAACATTGTTGCTGACCAAGTACTCTGCTTCATGGAAACCGTATTTCTTGATTGTAGTGTCCTCTTTCAGCAGGATGGTTCAAGAATGGTTTGAGAAACACAACAATGGATTTGAGGTGCTGACCTGGCTTCCAAATTCTCCAGGTTTAAATCCAAATTGAAAATCTGTGCGATGTGTTGTAAGAACAAGTCCAAATCATGGAGGCCTCACCTTGCTGCTGAAGGCTTTGTGCGAGATGCCACAGCAAACCTTCAGAGGTTTAGAGGCATCCATGCTGTTTTGGTACTGAATTTTAGGTGGGTGCTCATAAAGTTATGGCTGATCTGCCTATGTGTACTTAAACAGATTACACATTTACATTAGTTGGTGGTTGGTCAAGCACAGATACTTAGGTTAGAACATCTACACCTAACACGCTTTGACACTCACAGACGTCACTAACTGGTTGTTATGCTGGCCCTAGCTTTAAAACGTATATGTGGTTACTGGCTGGAAAAATCATATTAAGTTCAGAAATGTCAGTTGGGGACTCAAAGTGAGGAGGCAAGTGACTCGGAAAGACATCCAGGCAGCTGTTATAAAAAAGAGAGCTCAGCAATGGCAGCCTCCATGTTTCTCTAAGAACAGGTTTATTTTAATACCAGAATATCAAAATGACTGATTTTAGAGCAAAGTGTAATAAATATTTAAAGACTACCTTTCCGTTTTGCTGTAACCTATACAGTATAGTGGTTCCAGGGTGACAATATTACTTCTAGAGAAGCAGAAGGCATTTACCTCTATAAACTGGGAATCAGCATGTGAGTGACATTAATTCAAACCATTGCACTTATATACAAGTTGCTATACTTCCAATCTCCTGGCTGGGCAGAGGGAGGAATGAAGAAGGATTGTGCTGCACCCAGGTATATAGAACACTAGAGCTCCACGGGTTGCGTTCTCTTTAACTTCACTACCTACTGAAAATGCTTTTTAAAATTTAGATTAAAGATGGACCTGTACAGACTTTATTTCAATATGGTGGTACTGAAAGCACATTGTGAAAAGCTGTCAGCAGCTTCTTCTGTATAACATTTACAATGGAAAGAAAGAAAAATCATGTTGGGTTTGGGAACCTGGAGCTAATCAAATGCTGTTTCACATTTTTGTATGGAAAAAAAATATCAAATGTTTTAATGTATCATTCCATTCCAAGGAAATCTACTATGAAAGGTATATACTGTACTTGGGCTTCCATTACTGACATCCTTTTAAAATTATTTTTACCAGCTTTAGTGCTGCAACAAGTCGGATCTTCCGCTTTGCATTTTACTAAATTCAGAGGGTTCGTATGATAGTCAGATAACTGTATTATTAGAGGTAGTTCAACAATGGAGGCTCACGTTGACTAACGTTCTCAAATTTTATATTTTCTTCTAAAGTTTATTGTTTTGTGTTACATCAGCTGATCCCTGGAAGTAACCCATATTAAATCAGAACAGCAACTACAACCTCAGTATGGCATCCTCCACTGTTAGATGGAGAAACAAATTTGGAATTATTTAAAGGGGTTGTAAAGGTTTGTTTTTTATTTTCTAAATAGGTTCCTTTAAGCTAGTGCATTGTTGGTTCACTTACCTTTTCCTTCCATTTCTCTTCTAAATGTTTTTTTTTCTTTGTTTTCTTTGTCTGAATTTCTCACTTCCTGTTCCTCCTCAGTAAGCTGAATGAAGGGGTTAGGAGGATAGGGTGATTATTGTGGTGCCCAGATAGAAACCAAACAAATAGATTATTTATCAAAAAAATTAAGTTTTTTTATTTAATTAAAAAATGATAAAATATGGTTCAAGTAACAATGCAGCAAAACATGGGAGCAATACAGAGATACAGTGTTGTGGATCCAATCTACCCTACTAGTTTCACCATACAATGGCTTCTTCAGGGGATTTAGAACTAGATCATCTCAGTAAGAAGCTCCTTTGCTCCCAATGCAGCCCTACGCTGCTGGCAGGGACACTGCTACCTTGATCTGGAATGTGAACGGGAATACTTTCCTATCCCTGTAAACTGGGCTGGTCTGGCGCTTTTGCTATTCAGTGCACAACTATAATTTTAACCCTGCCCTGCAACCAGATTATCTGGATTTGACTTGTATTCAGCAATCACTGTCAACTCAGTGTCCCTGCTATGGCTTTTTGTCTGGTTTTCTTTAAATCACTTACTCTCTGAGCTGTTGCTTTTGGGGTCCTTCTTTGGATTCACCATCCACTCCGAAGGTTATCCTATCAGGCAGCATTGGGACAAAGGAGCTTCTTACTGAGATGATCTAGTCCTAAATCCCCTGAAAAAGCCATTGTATGGCGAAACTAGTAGGGTAGATTGGATCCGCAACACTGTATCTCTGTATTGCTCCCACGTTTTGCTCCATTGTTACTTGAACCATATTTTATCATTTTGTAATTAAATAAAAAAAACGTTCTAAATAATCTATTTGTTTGGTTTCTATCTGGGCACCGCAATAATCCCCCTATCCTCCTAACACCTTCATTCAACCAAATCAGGGATGAGGTGCTGTATCCTTAGGAGGACCTTCGATCACTAACCCTTTACTGTTCAGTAAGCTGTTCTGGCTGACTAACCACCACTCGGATGATGGTGTGAAGTTTACTGAGGAGAAACAGGAAGTGAGAAATTCAGACAAAGAAAATAAACATTTAGAAGGGAAATCGAAGGAAAAGGTAAGTAAACCAACAATGCACTAGCTTAAAGGAACCTATTTAGAAAATAAAAAACAAACCTGTACAACCCTTTTAATGGCACCGAAAATATAGTCTGACGGTGAGAAAAATAAGAGTTTTGCTGAATGACTGCTATATGCACTTCACCGTCTATTGTTTTAGTAGCTATTTTGAAAAAGTGGGCCCATTCAAATAGATAGATAGATAGATAGATAGATAGATAGATAGATAGATAGATAGATAGATAGATAGATAGATAGATAGATAGATAGATAGATAGATAGATAGATATTTGAATAATAGGTAAAGCCCATTGTTGATATGTTTAGTCTACTTTATTTAGTAAGCATTAATTTCCATTTAGTGAATTTTTTTTCTTAGGTTCCATGTTCCAAAGGCGGGTTGGGTGTTTGGTTTGGTTTGGAGGTGGTGGGGGGGGGGGGGTTGCTTTCTATTTGTTTTGTTTTGTAGTATCTGTCATGTTTTATGGGATGTATTTTGTACAAATGTGTGTGTATTGATAGTAAACTGCAAAACAAAAAAAAAATGAATCTGATTAACAAAAAATAAGAAATAAGACACCAAGAGTGAACATAATTGCAGCCAAATCTCTCACCAACAATGATAACCATTAGGATCTCTGTGCTCAGATATATATAATGCTGTTGCCTCATTTCCAGACTCCAGGATTCATTGAATCTTTATATGGGAAACAGAGAACACTAATAGATTCAACAAATGCATTCAACAGTCAGAAGTGCTTGTTAATGACTGGGAATTAACTCATTGCATGGACCTGTTTTCACAAAGCGCTCATACCGATTGAACTACATAAAGTAATACTATGGGCACCCTTGGGACAAGTATACTCCAAGATAAAGAGGAGGCATTCATAAAAGGTATGGTATGTTGGGAGTCTTTTCTGCAAGAAAACAGTCTCCAAGTGTTTCTGTGGTGTGGGGACATTGTTATTTATCAACAGATCAAGGAAATCTGTGCTGAGGAAAATATGTAAGCTCCACTCCACTCCAGACTTCTTCTTCTGAAAATGCTAGATGCATTGCTGTAGTGGTCCTTTGGCTTCAATACTTTCTGAATGACTGACCTAGAACAAGTATATAGATCAGGAGTGCTGACTTCACTCTGCATATTTTTCCAGGTCTGTGACTTAAAGGGTCACTAAAGGAAAAAAAATGTTTTGCTGAAATGACTGTTTACAGGGTATAGAGACATAAAAGTTAACCGATTCCTTTTAAAAATGATTAAAAATAGATAAAAATCAATCATATAATGTGCCTGCAGTTTTAGTTTCACTTTTAAACTGGTTTCATGTTTCTGTGAAGTAAAGAGACACACAGAACACAAACAAACAAATACAGGGCAATGTTTGTTTTTAAAATGAATCTGATTGATTCTGAGGAGTTTTAGACACATATTAGTAATCACACCTCTTTGATCATGGACCACAGTGAAAATCTAGCATGAGTTTTTTCATAAGGAGCCAGACAAGCAGGAAGTGTGGAGATCAGATAAGTATTACAGCTACTTCAAAGCAAAAACAAACAATAAGGACATGAAACCTGGACTGCAGTAAGGTAAATGAAGCTATTTAAAAAAATATAAATAAATTAGTGATCCTTTAAAGGGGTAGTTCCCCCAAAAACCTTTTTTTTAACATTGATTGAGGCTCGTTTTGTCAAGGGGAATCGGGTGTTTTTTTTTTAGAAATGGAGCCGTACTTACCGTTTTAGAGATGCATCGTCTCCGACGCTTCCGGGTATGGTCTCCGGGTCTAGGCGTTCCTATTTGACTGACAGGCTTCCGAGGTCGGATACATCTCGTCACGATTTTCCGAAAGTAGCCGGACGGTGCGCAGGCGCAGTATAGAGCCGCACCGTCGCTCGGCTTCTTTCGGCTACTCGTGACGCGATGTATGCGACCGTCGGAAGCCTGTCAATCAAATAGGCACGACCAGACGATCATACCCGGAAGCGACGGAGACGATGCATCTGTAAAACGGTAAGTACTGCTTCGTTTCTAATAAAAAAAACACCCGATTCCCCTTGACATAACGAGCCTCAATCAATGTTAAAAAAAGGTTTTTGGGGGAATTACCCCTTTAAGCTGGATACACACTATACAATTGTTTGTAGATTTTTCCTTCAGATTTACCAAAACCATATAATATGAGGTCAAATTATGCCCTGTACACACGATCGGTTCATCCGATGAAAACGGACCGATGGATTTTTTCATCAGATATCCGATGAAGCTGACTTTCATCCGTCTTGCCTACACACCATTGGTTAAAAATCTGATCGTGTCCAAAGCGGTGACTTAAAACACAACGACGTGCTGAGAAAAATTAAGTTCAATGCTTCCGAGCATGCATCGACTTGATTCTGAGCATGCGTTCATTTTTAACAGATGGATTTCCCCACAGACGATCATTTTTTTCTATCGTTTTTTTTTAACCATCAGATAATTTCAAAATAGGTTGGGGCCCACGGCATAAGAGTTTTAATTTGTATGCAATCAGGTAGGCCCTTGCACTACATTGTTTTGGTAAATCTAAAGGAAATCAGACAACAAAAGTTGTATAGTGTGTATGGGGTCTTAGCTTAGGTTCGCTCCAGTGCTGTTGCTAAGTCATGCATTTTCCAATGTGTTTTTGTATTGTGTTTTCATTCTTTTTTTTTTTTGTTGGAAGAGACTGGATTTTAGCAAAAACACCTGTGCATGCATTTTACATGTTTTCCCATTGAAGTTTATGGAGCTAAAAATGCTGCACCAAAAGAAGCACCTGCACCATTGCAATGAGCTAAACAAGCACCATAGAGAATAAAAGGATTTCCATCGATGTGCACTAGTGTTAACAGGGTCTAAGACGTTAGTAAAGCAAGAGACAGCCCAAAAACTAGCATTTCAAAGTGCTTGGTAATGACAGCGCCCATATTTTTCTCAGTATATGTTCCCATTAAGACATTTAGCAATGTGGATTTAGTAAAAGCACTTGATCTTCTATTTTATTGACGCACTGTAAAAATGATTTTATATGTTTTTTCAATTAGATCTAAACCCATAACTAAACCCATTTACTTTTGTACTCCTGTGATAACTTTATCTGCATACTTTTTCTGGGACAGCCAATCAACTATCATTTTCAGAAGGAGAGTCAACATTAACAAACTCCATGTAAAAGATAAAAAATCCATAGCAAATGATTATATGACGATGAGCTGTTTTTAACTTTCATGCATATATATTAAGAAACACAAACCAGATGACATATTTGCACAGCTTTCGCCCCCCCCCCCCCCCCCCAGAGTTGTGTTCTAAAGCAGCATTTGGATGGTGATGAAAGGAATGCCACAATGGATTAGTCCAATTAACAGACAAGCTGCTGCTTTCAAAAGAATGAAAGAAGATCTGCAATTACTTTAACAATACAAACTCGTAAAATAACATCTAATATTATCTGTTACATGCAATTCTTTTTCAAAAGCAATGCAGATTTCATACTACTGTTAGGTATTGATGTGTCAATATCGGTATAAACCCATATCATTGTGCACTCTATTACAAGAGATGTGTAACTGGCCAGATCACCAGGTCAAAACAGAGGGGGGGGGGGGGGGAGCATTAAAAATGAAAAGTAATGCAGCCACCTAATCTAATGATTGGTAATCTGCAATATTTTATATATTTTTTTTGTTTTGGGTTTAATACTGCTTTAACAACTATGCTTGTAAAGCTATATGTATGAAATGAATAGACTCCAGCAATTTGAACTCCTCAAAGACAAAAGGTTGCTTACCAAAGTAAAAGTGTTTATATTCAGTATATATGAGGAGTCCGTGTCACAAAAATTCAATTGGACTCCGGCATAGTTACCATTAGTATGTAAAGACTTATATGACTTAACTGTATATAATGACCCGACCTATGCAGTTGTGTCTGTAATAAATGTAGAATGTGTTGCTGGTGGGCTATAACCCACCTGAGCTGTTTAACTTCTCTGGGTTCTGTAGGGTTTCCTTAAAGGTTTTTTTTTTTTTTTTCTAAATAGGTTCCTTTAAGCTAGTGCATTGTTGGTTCACTTACTTTTTCCTTCGATTTCCCTCCTAAATGTTTTTTTTTCTTTGTCTGAATTTCTCACTTTCTGTTCCTCCTCAGTAAACTTGCCCCCATTATCCAGGCGGTGGTTAGTCAGCCAGAACAGCTTACTGAACAGCTTACTGAGGGGGAACAGGAAGTGAGAAATTCAGACAAAGAAAACAAAGAAAAAAAACATTTAGAAGGGAAATCGAAGGAAAAAGGTAAGAGAACCAACAATGCACTAGCTTAAAGGAACCTATTTAGAAAATAAAAAAACAAACCTTTTCAACCCCTTTGAGCCTGATGGGTTAATTGTGTCGGGTTGTTGTTGAAAGAAAGTTCCACTAATCAGTGTGGGAAGGAATAAAGGAGAAGTATAGCCAAAGCTATCTTGGCTGTTCTTCTCCTGTGAATCACAGAACTGTCACTCAGTTGGTTCAGGCTCTGGCATGATCCAGACTTTACAGTCAGGATCCACCCAGATGCCTGTACTGGTAGCTGGCTCAGTATTTCAGTGCAACGCTGGGAGCCTGAGCCAGCTGCTGTCATCCCCTCTACAGCCCAGCACTTCAGTGAGCACTGGAGGGGCAGAGCAGAGAGTCGTTCGCTCTCTCACACTGAAAGCCGAGAACTGAGCAATTAGTGTTCTTTGATCCCTCAGTTCTCAGTTTTAGGCCGGCCATACACAGTTAAAATCTTGGCTGGTTCCTGCTGAACCATTAATGGGCAGGCTGAATGTACCAAGTTGATCGATCAATCAACTTGGGTACAACCAGCCTGCAGATTCTATTGCGATTATAGCTAGTGGCTGCTATTGCCTCTAACGATAATCACTGTCTTCTCCCAGCAGGGTAGGCTTCCTTCCACCCTCCTGCTAGGAGAAGACAATGGCCTGGTAGGAAGGATTCCTGCATCAACATAGTCTGTGTTGATGGGGGAATCAAGCAAATTTCTTTCCTGCAGCCCGTGGTTGCAGGAAAGAAATTTGCTCCATGTATGGCTGGTCGCATGCCCCGTACACACGATCGGTTTTCCTGTTGGGAAAAGTCTGATGAGAGCTTTTGGTGTGGAATCCCGACCATGTGTATGCGCCGTCAGACTTTTTCCAATGGAAAAACT
Source organism: Rana kukunoris (assembly GCA_029574335.1). Classification (NCBI taxonomy): domain Eukaryota; kingdom Metazoa; phylum Chordata; class Amphibia; order Anura; family Ranidae; genus Rana; species Rana kukunoris. The sequence continues at coordinate 31,164 of JAJQKJ010000037.1, forward strand.
GCTGGAAAAAGAAAGAGAGCAGGATCTCTTTTTTCCGTCAGGAAAAAAACTGATAGGAATTTCCGATCGTGTGTACAAATCCCAACGCGCTAAATGAATGAATAAATATGTAAAAACGTGTTAAATAGAAGTGCTCAAATGATAATAGTGAATAAGAAAGTCCCCATAAGCACACAATGAATGTCTATATGCAGGAAAATCAAAACAGGTGCAAAAATGCAAAGACTATCTGTCCTTAAAAGTGACCAAACTTTGGTGTTGACAAAGTTCAAAATATGGTGACGACTTCAAACCATGCAAATCTGTTCAAGTGAAGAGGTGATGAAGTGAAGGGATCCACCCCCACAGGTAAGAGGCTTACCAGAAGGACCCTAGAACCCTAGAGAACCTATGTTCAATGGGTCAAACAGGCAGAGCGGCTCTAGGCTTTGTGAGGCCTTAGGTCAAAACTTAGACATGAGGCCCCACTCACGCCCATAATGGGAAAAATAATTCAAGCGATAAAAATGGCTGCAGAAATATGCATTGGTCTAGCACACAGGTAATCAGCACCACTTCCAGGGAACCCAACTCACCTGTCAGACATATGCAGCCAATACAGCATCTGGGACCCAGCAAGGTGACAGCTACCCCTCATTCATGCATCTGGCCCCCCTATCTACATGCAGGGCACCGGGTGCATAGATTCCAATTGGGGGGGTTGGAAGCACGTGATTAGAGCCAGAGGCTCCAATACAGTGGCGGCTGATCCTCCAAATTTTTGGTGGGGAGCAAACAAAACTGAAAAATTCTGAAAAAAACACTCATTGCAGCCTCACTGTGCCCGTCAAATGCAGAATCACTGTGCCCATCAATTACAGCAACACTGTGCCCGTCAAATGCAGCCTCACTGTGCCCATCTATTGCAGCCTTGTTGCACATCACAGTCAGCATCACTGTGCCCATTATGAGGGGTTCCCGCCATCCCTGTGCTGCGTTCCCGAGTCTGTACACCTGTGCCCGTCAATTGCAGTCTCACTGTGCCCATCAATTGTAGCCTCACTGTGCTCATCAATTGCAGCTATGCTTTCCATCAATTGCAGCCTCAATGTGCCCATCAAATGCAGACTCACTGTGCCCATAAAATGCAGCCTCACTCTGCCCATCAATTGCAGCTATGCTGCCCATCAATTGTAGCCTCACTGTGCCCATCAATTGCAGCTATGCTGCCCATCAATTGCAGCCTCACTGTGCCCATCAATTCTAGCCACTTTCCCCGTCAATTGTAGCCTCACTGTGCCCATCTATTGCAGCTTTACTGTGCCCATCTATTGCAGCCTCACTGTGCCCATCAATTGCAGCTATGCTGCCCATCAATTGCAGCCTCACTGTCCTGTAAATTGTAGCCACTGTGTCCGTCAATTGCAGCCTTACTGTGCCCATCAATTGCAGCTATACTGCCCATCAATTGCAGATTCACTGTGCCCGTCAATTGTAGCCACTGTGTCCGTCAATTGCAGCCTCACTGTGCCCATCTATTGTAGCCTCACTGTGCCCATCAATTGCAGTCTTACTGTGCCCATCAATTGCAGCCTTACTGTGCCCATCAATTGCAGCCTTACTGTGCCCATCAATTGCAGCCTCACTGCACATCATATTCAGCTTCACTGTGCCCATCAATTACAGCATCACTGTGCCCATTATGAGGGGTTACCACCATCCCTGTGCTGTGTTTCCGAGTCTGCACACATGTGCCCGTTAATTGCAGCCTCACTGTTCACATCAATTGCAGCCTTACTGTGCCCATCAATTGCAGTCTCACTGTGCCCATCAATTGCAGCCTCACTGTGCCCATCAATTGCAGCCTCACTGTGCCCATCAATTACAGCCACTGTGCCCATCAAATGCAGCCTCACTTTGCCCATTATGAGGGGTTCTCACCATCCCACAGTTCCCAAGTCTTTACACGTGTGATCATCAATTACAGCCTCACTGTCCATCAATCACTGTCACTGTGCCCATCAAAATGCAGCCTCGCTGTGCTCATTAATTAGCATCATTGTGATCATCATAAAGCAGCCTCACTGTGCCCATCATAAAGCAGCCACTGTGCCCATTAATCAGTGTCACTGTGCTCATTAGAAAGCAGCCTTGCTGTGCCCCTCCGAAACCATCACTATGCCCATAAAAATGAAGCCACTGTGCCCATTAATCAGTGTCACTGTGCTCATTGAAGGAGGAGGGGGGAGAGGAGAAGGGTGGGAGAGAGGGAGAGAGAGAGAGAGAGAAAGAGGAGGAGGAGGGAGAGTAGGAGGAAAGAGGAGGAGGTGAGGAGAAGAGGGGGGAGGAGGAGGAGAGAAGAGAGGGGGAGGAGGAGAAGAGAGGGGGAAGAGAAGAGAGGGGGAGGAGGAGAAGAGAGGGGGAGGAGGAGAAGAGAAGATAAGAGAGGAGGAGAGGAGAAGAGAAGAGGGTGGAGGAAAAGAGAAGAGAGAGGAGGAAAAGAGAAGAGAGGGGGAGGAGAAGAGAAGATAAGAGAGAGGAATAAAAGTGTAAAAATATTGCGCTAACTGGAATTAAATAAATAGAATCAGGCAGCCAGCATAACAAAATGGAAATATTGTGAAAGTGAATAGATATAAAAATGCAGCGCCAATAGGGAGCTCTAATCAAAGGACTCTCCTGTAGGTTCAGTGACCACACAAAAATTAAAATTAAATGTGCATCTACCCTGTAAAGTGACCTATAGCTGCAATCAAGCAAAGCTCAAGACAGAAGGACTCTCCTGTAGGTTTAGGGATTGGACACCGCGAACCTTAAATGTGAATCTATAAATAAAAAAAATTGCCAAATATATACAATCAAGTAAATAATAACATGATGGGAGGCCCCAATCAAAGAGTTAGACTCCACAAGACCCAGGTATGGATCCACGGATGAAAATCACCTACTTTTGTGTCCAGCAGATGGGATTCATAAACTCATTTAACTAAGTAAAGAAGTGCCAGTGTAATAACTTACAGTGTAGGACCTAATTTATATAGGCGTTTCAAGTCTATTGGAGAGAGGCACCTAATCAAAAATCAATATCAATAAAGGTGAATATACAATCAGTGGTGAATAGTGAAAAAAATATAACCATATATATCCTAATATCCACTGTGATTGAAACATATATATGAAAACATATATATCCTAATGTCCACTGTGATTGACTGAAAGCAATCAGTAAAGTGAATAGCAGTCCATACACTCAAACAGTGTGACGAATGTATTCTTCTTCTGGAATGCTCGGATAGCACAAGGGATCCAAAATGCAATCTTCAGACAGAGAAAGTATAAATGGGTACCCTTACCGGATCAGGTGGACCCTCAACTCACCATACGGTGGGGGGTCTTCAAGGCTTGTAAAGGCCGATTGCCTAATCCTGTGTCCAGACAGATGGAAATGGTATCCGGAGAATCCAAGAATAACTTTTGATGTTAAAATGTCTCCGTGGTGGTATATATTCACTCCCGAGCATAGGAGGAGAAAAGAGAAGAAAAACGACTCCTCATAGTGTAAAACCACCAATTTAATAAGATAAAAAATATGTAAAATTCCACTGCATCACACAAGTGACAGGGATCACTTAAAACATAAAAGTAAAACCACACGTGAAAAAAAAAGGAAATATTTGTATCTAGTAGCAACAACTCCCCCCCTCTGATGGGTGGACAGAGGTATTCCCAAAGGGGAAAAAAATGCAGTAAAGACTTAGCAAGTCAGTAACCCGACCGGTTTCGTCTCATGTAGACTTCAACTGGGGTATCTAGCTATGACGTGCATCTTACCTGCATTTATAGGTGAGTTGAGGGTGAGTTGAGGGTCCACCTGATCCGGTAAGGGTACCCATTTATACTTTCTCTGTCTGAAGATTGCATTTTGGATCCCTTGTGCTATCCGAGCATTCCAGAAGAAGAATACATTCGTCACACTGTTTGAGTGTATGGACTGCTATTCACTTTACTGATTGCTTTCAGTCAATCACAGTGGACATTAGGATATATATGTTTTCATATATATGTTTCAATCACAGTGGATATTAGGATATATATGGTTATATTTTTTTCACTATTCACCACTGATTGTATATTCACCTTTATTGATATTGATTTTTGATTAGGTGCCTCTCTCCAATAGACTTGAAACGCCTATATAAATTAGGTCCTACACTGTAAGTTATTACACTGGCACTTCTTTACTTAGTTAAATGAGTTTATGAATCCCATCTGCTGGACACAAAAGTAGGTGATTTTCATCCGTGGATCCATACCTGGGTCTTGTGGAGTCTAACTCTTTGATTGGGGCCTCCCATCATGTTATTATTTACTTGATTGTATATATTTGGCAATTTTTTTATTTATAGATTCACATTTAAGGTTCACGGTGTCCAATCCCTAAACCTACAGGAGAGTCCTTCTGTCTTGAGCTTTGCTTGATTGCAGCTATAGGTCACTTTACAGGGTAGATGCACATTTAATTTTAATTTTTGTGTGGTCACTGAACCTACAGGAGAGTCCTTTGATAAGAGAGAGGAGGAGAGGAGAAGAGAAGAGGGTGGAGGAAAAGAGAAGAGAGGAGGAAAAGAGAAGAGAGGGGGAGGAGAAGAGAAGAGGGTGGAGGAAAAGAGAAGAGAGAGGAGAAAAAGAGAGGAGAGGGGGAGGAGAAGAGAAGAGAGGTCTGGTGAAGTTACTTACTCATGTCCTGTAGAAGTGCGCTCGGTCCCTGCTCATCCATGTGTGAAGGGCTAAGGCTGCGGGCGGGGAAAACATGCGAAGTATGTCTTCCAGAGCCACCTCCATGTCAGTGGACACTGACAGATCTCGGAAGGCAGGGGAAAGTTTGCTGATAGGAGAGCAGCAGAGCGGCAGCATGGTTTAATCAACCCCAGGAGCAGCTGTCTCTCTCTCTCTCTGTGTTGACAGCCGCCTTGGCGCCGGTGCAGCGCCATCTTGGAAAAATACAGCCGGTTGTTGTGGCTTTAGGAAGCGATCCAATGCTGCAAATGGTGTGGCATGTGGTCATCCAAGGTACCGATGGGTACCAGCAATGTGTGACAAGCTGCAGGGTAGCCGCTGGCCAGGAGTTCACGCCTCCATGCCGAGACCACGCCCCCTATCACAGGCAAATTAGGCGGCTGCGAGGCCCCTGTGAGGGCGAGGCCTTAAACAGCCGCCTAATTTGCATAATTAAAGAGCCACCTCTGCAAACAGGCTTGCGTGGTGAAACCACAATGTATTTTGGGCAATCTTATGGGCTTCAAGATGCTGTGCCAGGGATGACAAAATGCCAGCAGTATGGAGAGAGTGACAGAGAAGGGTGGCATACTAGTGGGTTATCCCATAATCCCAAATGGATGTGGAAGGGTTATGTCATATAATGGAAGAAAAAAATAGCGTAACTCTGTATTACATATCAAAAGTTTAATGAAGTCAGAACACTTACATTTATGATGATATTCAAGCGCTTTGTATAAAATGTGGCAACAATGGAGTCCTTCCGACGTGTTTGGGAAATGGGAAACAAAGAACACTCAGGCCGCGTACACACGAGGGGATATGTCCGCTGAAAACGGTCCGATGGACCGTTTCAGCAGACATCTCCGCTCGTGTGTATGGGCTAGCGGACAGATTTCTCCACCCGACAGATTTCAAAGCAAGCTTTGAAATCTATCCGGTGGGGATCTGTCCGCCCGACATGTCTGCTGGTTAGTACACTTACCAGCAGACATGTCGTCCCCCACCGCGCCGCTGCCGAATGGATTCGGCGCATGCGCGGAAGTGTTTTACTTCCTGGTGCGGTGACGTGGCGGTGACGCGGCGGCGTCAACGTCACCGCCGCGTCACCGCGCCGTCCGGGAATTTGATCCGATGGTGTGTACACGCCATCGGATCAAACTCCCGATCGGACATATCCGATGGAAATGGTCCGCGGACCGTTTTCATCGGATATGTCCGATCGTGTGTATGGGGCCTAACAGATTCAACAAATGCATTCAACAGTCAGAAGTGCTTGTTAATGACTGGGAATTAACTCATTGCATGGACCTGTTTTTACAAAGCGCTCATACCGATTGAACTACATGAAGTAATACTATTGGCACCCTTGGGACAAGTATACTCCAAGATAAAGAGGAGGCATTCATAAAAGGTATGGTATGTTGGAGTCTTTTCTGCAAGAAAACAGTCTCCAAGTGTTTCTGTGGTGTGGGGACATTGTTATTTATCAACAGATCAGGGAAATCTGTGCTGAGGAAAATATGTAAGCTCCACTCCACTCCAGACTTCTTCTTCTGAAAATGCTAGATGCATTGCTGTAGTGGTCCTTTGGCTTCAATACTTTATGAATGACTGACCTAGAACAAGTATATAGATCAGGAGTGCTGACTTCACTCTGCATATTTTTCCAGGTCTGTGACTTAAAGGATCACTAAAGGAATTATTTTTTTTTAGCTAAATAGCTTCCTTTACCTTACTGCAGTACTGGTTTCATGTCCTTATTGTTCGTTTTTGCTTTGAAGTTGCTGTAATCCTGCTCTAAACTCTACACTTCCTGCTTGTCTGTTTCCTTATAACCACAGTACTGGGAGCTTTCTCACAGTGGTCTAAACTGTCATTACTGTGTGTCCAAAACTTCCCAGAACCAATCAGATTCATTTTAAAAACAAAAACACTGCCCTGGATTTGTTTGTTTTTGTTCTGTGTGTCTATTTCTACTTCACAGAAACATGAAGCCAGTTCAAAAGTGAAACTAACCTGCAGGCACATTATATGATTGATTTTTATCTATTTTTAATCATTTTGAAAGGGAATCAGTTAACTTTTATTTCTCTATACCCTGTAAACAGTCATTTCAGCAAAAACATTTTTTTCCTTTAGTGACCCTTAACCACTTGCCTACTGTGCACCTACACCCCCTTCCTGCCCAGACAAAATGTTAGCTTCCGGCACTGCGTCGCTTTAACTGACAATTGCGCGGTCGTGCGACGTGGTTCCCAAACAAAATTGCCGTCCTTTTTTCCCCACAAATAGAGCTTTCTTTTGGTGGTATTTGATCGCCCGTGCGGTTTTTATTTTTTGCGCTATAAACAAAAAAAAAGCAACAATTTTGAAAAAAGACACAATATTTTTTGCTTTTTGCTATAACAAATATCCCATTTAAAAAAAGAAAAAACATTTTTTATCTCAGTTTAGGCCGATACGTATTCTTCTACATATTTTTGGTAAAAAAATGTAAAAAATAAAATCGCAATAACCGTATAGTGACTGGTTTGCGCAAAAGTTATATTGCCTACAAAATAGGGGACATAATTATGATTTTTTTTATTTATTTTTTTACTAGGAATGGCGGCGATCTGCGATTTTTTTCTCGGGACTGGGACATTATAGCAGACACAGACACTTTTGACACATTTTTGGGACCATATACATTTATACAGTGAACAATGGTATAAATATGCATTGATAACTGTATAAATGTAACTGGCAGGGAAGGGGTTAACCACTAGGGGGCGGGGAAGGGGTTAAATGTTTCTCCTAGTTTGTGTTCTAACTGTGGGGGGAGGGGGGGGTGACTGGGGAGGTGACCGATTGTGTCCCTATGTACAAGGGACACAATCGATCTCCTCTCTCCCTGACAGGGACGTGCAGCTCTGTGTTTACACACAGAGCTGCACGTCCCAGCTCAGTTACACGGCAATCGTGCCCGGCGGCCATCGCGGCCGCCGGGCACACGCACAGGGGTCCCAGTGATGCGACGGGTGCGCGCAGCTGCTGCACATTTGGGACACTTTGGACCTTGTCAATTGGACCTTTTACCACTTATGGGGATTTAAAATGCCCTTTATTTATGGATCATCATTTGGGTTAATTTAACCCCATCAATGCTTGAGAAACAATGAAACTTATGATTGTTTCTATATGTTTTCTCCTTCTAGATTGCATTCTCTGATTACCTTAACAGAATTTCAGATCCTCTGCTCTCTGAGGCACTATCTATCAATATAATGGAGGCTCTTCTGAGGTTTCCATCCTCCATGTAGTCCCATTGCTATATTTGATTGTGACATGATCTAGCCTTAAATCTGATAACCTTAAATGTAATTATCATTCAATATTTTATTACAAAAATTTTTTTTTTTTCTCAGAGACTTATATATCTTTGAGAATTCTTTTCATTATTGTTTCACAATACACATTTATTTCAAGCTTTTTATTGATTATGGTTATAGGGACTGATAGCCACATCATTCGTGAAATTGGTTTTCCAGGCTCAATTCAATCAGGATTGGTATTCACCTGATTGATTCGTTGACACGTTATTGTTTTCAACCAGACATGCTGAGGTAAGAGGTGTTGTGCTCCCCTTCTGTTTTTAATAGATCCAAATCCGGAATTGTTATATTTACAATATTGATTGTCCATCGATTTATCTTGACACTAATAAATTTCAAATTTATGTTAAGACATATCAATCTGTATAATTATTTCTATTAATCCTTTTGTATTGTCCATCTGTTTTATATTGATTCTCTCTTTTTGATCCATTGCAGTTAGTTCAAATCACTCCTGAAGAAGCTCTAACGAGCGAAACATGTTGAGCGAGCAAACTAAAACTGTAACAAATTGTTGAAAATGAACTGAAGTTTCCATGTAATTTACTTCAGATGGTCTTGCATTTACTTATTGTGTTTAAAAAATGTATTAAAAATCTTTTCAATTTTTTTATACCATTGTGTCTTTCACAATTTATTTGCACCGTTCAATAGTCCCAGGGTCCTTAGGTACCCAATCCCCCGTTATTTATTTTATACTCCTATGGGATGAGGTGCTTGAAGATTTGAGGATCTGCCTATCCATACAATAATAGGGTTGGTTGGTCAGGTGCAGTGGTGTCACCCCTTACCAGACCACCCCCGCCCCCCCCCCCCTCTGCAATGCCACCGCCAGTAGCTCACCTCTCTCTCCCTGTTCTAACCTGCCTGTCACCGCGTCACTTTTCACTCTTCAACACCTTTTTGATTTTCCAGGAGGGGTCAATTGCCCAACCTTGCCCCATGGAGCGGAAGCCCATGGATATGAGGTCAAACCTTAAGAGTTTTAATTTGTATGCAATCAGGTAGGCCTTTGCACTTCATGGTTTTGGTGAATATAAAAGGAAATCAGACAATAAAAGTTGTATAGTGTGTATGGGGTCCAGGGAATCCCAAATGGATGTGGAAGGGTTATGTCATATAATGGAAGAAAATAACAGCTACATAACATAACTCTGTATTACATATCAAAGGTTTAATGAAGTCAGAACACTTACATTTATGATGATATGAAGTGGTTTGTATAAAATGTGGCAACAATGGAGTCCTTCCAACGCGTTTCGTCCGCTTTGTCCGCTGTCCCCTGCAAGTGCTAATGTCATCGGCACATGTGCACTAAAGCAAACTGAAGCAATGGCACCTATGTGCCTCAGTCAGTGTCCCATTTACAGAAAGTGGTGGTGCTGATTTTGTCCAGATTCTAGCTCTTTTTTTTAGCCTAGTACAAGATAAAAATAAAGCAGATATCTAGTTATTTGCTATGAGGAAATTGTTTATCTTCACGTTTTTAAAAAGCAAGTCAAGCAGAGGGTTTGGCAAATTTATCACGCTTGAGAAGAAAAACACAATTTTGCTTTTACTGAACTGAGCTGAAATGTCTTTCTCTTTGATTATCACTCTAATGCCGCGTATTGTAACATCCCTGCTACGCAACTACAGTATACAGTTGGTTTTTAAACTATAGAGGTCTCTCAGATACAACCACCACTTCTCACTCAGAGTAATCAGAGAGATTGGGGTTAATTCATCACAACCTCTAGTGAATAACCAACTGAGAGACTGCAGTAGTTTATTCCCCTATAACCAACTACCTCAGGGGAAAACAGGGTTGTATCTCTGATACACACAAGGTAGTATTACAAATCTACATCACAACCTCTAGTGAATAACCAACTGAGAGACTGCAGTAGTTTATTCCCCTATAACCAACTACCTCAGGGGAAAACAGGGTTGTATCTCTGATACACACAAGGTAGTATTACAAATCTACAAGCACAGACTATAGTATGTGGTACTTGCGGTTAGGAGAGTAAAGCCTGGTATCCTGGTGGTCCCGGAGGGGGTGTAGAGCGAACTGTGGTGTCCACTGAGGTTCAGAGCGGGTACAGCAAGGTGGCGTGAAAGGGGTTCTCAGGACAGCAGGCGTCCTTTCGCAATAGGGAAAGCAAGAGATAAATCCGGGTCACAAGCCGTGGTCAGGTGTTGGAGAAGTCACAGGTATCCGAAGTCCAAGCCGGGTCAAGGGTTCAGGCAAACAGCAGTCCAGAAAGCAAAGCCAAGGGTCAAAAGCTGGGGTCAGTCAAGGAGCTTAATATATAAGCAGTTTGCTTTAGCACAGACAGGGAGATCAAACCAAAATGAACTGACCCTGCTCTCTAAGTGAGGTAGGGCTTTATAGGTTGGCTAACTGGTTAAGCTGTGTCAGCTGTAGCAAGAATCTCAGGTGTGGAAGGTAATGAAATCCAGCTAAGGTGAACATTCCATTCAGCACCACCATAGCTGGAAAGCAACATGAATTTCTAATTCAACAGTGGCTGAGAGGTAAGGGTTTGGGCTGGTAACAAAGAGGTCCCAGGTTCAATCCCACCCTAAGCCACCTGGAGCACGGCCACGCCTGGCCGTCTGCCTGACACGATGGGGATCGTGACACGTACACACGACCGTTTGTCCGGATGTAAAAAATAAAAATAAAATGTTAATGTCATTAAAAACGATTGTGTGTGAGCTCAAGAGCATTTTTCACGACGTTAAAAAAAGAGACTCCAAAAAAGAAAAAACAGAGGAAAAAGAAAGTTGTAAAGATTTTTCTGAGTTACCTCTCAAGTGTTTGCTACTACAGATAGGGAAAAGTATCATAGTGTTAAGAGATACACAATCGATTTACGGAAAGGTTGCCCACCATTAAGACTAATGCTTACTGTCTTTTTATAAATCGACAAAATGTAATTATCGCTGCCCAGAGTAGTATACCACGTCCCATTCCATTACTAATAATATCAAGGCTAGGGGCACATGAAAAATCAGGACTTTACAAAGGATGGCATCTTGGATAAAACAACATATAATAAAGACGGTAGGGATACGTGTCCCTATCTAAAACCCCTTTCACACTGGGGCATTTTTCAGGCGCTTTTGCATTAAAAAATGCACCTGTAAAGTGCCTGAAAGAAGCTGCATCTGCAATCCCAATGTGAAAGCCAGAGTGCTTTCACACTAAAGCGCCTGAAAAACGCTCCAGTCTGAATGGGGTCTTAGTGTTAAAAAAGCGCCTGTAAAGCACCTGAAATAAGCTGCATCTGCAATCCCAATGTGAAAGCCTGAGTGCTTTCACACTGAGGTTCTGCGCTGGCAGGGCGTCAAAAAAAGTCCTGCAAGCAGCTTCTTTGCAGCGCTTTAGGAGCGTTGAATTCACCACTCCTAAAGTGCTTCTTCCCATTGAGGGTCTTAGCGGTGCTTTACCAGCGTTTTTTGGATGCTGGCTGTGTGAAACTGCTCTGAAAGCACTCAGGCTTTCACTATGATTAAGCGCTGATGCCCCAGTGTGAAACGCGTCAGCTATCCACCCACTGTCTGCTGTGACCTATAGTGCTGTTTCCATTTTTTACCGTTAAAGGCAACTTTTTTAAGAATTTCGTGGAAGTGCGGCTGTCCAGTCTTTTATCCAGTCTTCACTAATGCCGCGTACACACGGTCGTTTTTTGCGATGAAAAAAAACGTTGTTTTTTAAAACGTCATTTAAATTGATTGTGTGTGGGCAAAACGTCGTTGTGAAACAAAAAACATCGTTTTTTGTTTCACAAAAAGTCACCGTGTGTAGCAAAAACAAAGTTTTTCAACCCGCGCATGCCCAGAAGCTAGTTATGAAGCGAGCTTCAATGGAAAAGAGTGGTGAACGTAACCTCGCTTTTTGTGAAAAAAAACGATGGTGTGTATGCAACATCGTCTTTGAAAAGTGACGTTTCAAAAACGTTGTTTTTTACTTCACAGAAAACGTCGGTTTTTTTTCATCACAAAAAAATGATCGTGTGTACGCGGCATTAGGTTTTCACATTGGGATTGCAGATGAGGCTTCTTTCAGGCGCTTTACTTTTTTTTACGCCAAAGCGCCTGAAAAACGCCCCATTGTTAAAGGGACCTAAAGGTTACATCTTCATTACTCACAGAGTATTAGTCTTGGATTATTTTCAAGATAGCTGTATATGCTGTTTTATCCAAGATGTAAATAAAGTATTTTGTAACTTTTACTTTCACGTATCCTTGGTACCAGTAAAGTCCTGATTTTTCATGTGCCACTATCCTTATTATTCATATTTTTATAAAAAAAAGAATATGGATTCTACTGAATATGTTCAGCCCAGTCAGGAGAGTTTTTCATGATGGGGGTTTGTGACTCCCAGTTGGCTAAGGTCTACATGAAGAAAAGAAAGGTCAGTTTAGGATTTGGTTGGGATGCATGGGTTATTTAATGGATAACAGTGATAAAAGTACCATTATTTTTTAGACCCTCTTCACACCTTTACCTGCATTGCATTAAGGCAGCTCATTCATTATTAATAGGGTTCTAACACACCACATGAAAAACCAAACATGCACTATTTTGTTCGCAGCCTGCAAATAGCACAGCAATAAACTGCTGATCTTGAGTCAGGCCTCGTACACACGACCGAGGAACTCGTTGGAAAAGACACATCGTTTTCCTCGACGAGTTCCTTGTTAGGCTTGTCGAGAAACTTGACAAGCTGTCTTGCGTACACACAGTCAAGACCAAATCTCCTCGTTCTCAAACGCGGTGACTTCAACACATACAATGGTAGGGGAAGTTTGATTCCACTGGCACAACTCTTGGGGCTGCTTTTGCTAATCTCATGTTACTGCGTGTTAGGTTTGGTAAGAGACATTTGCACTTTTCAGTCTGTTACAGCGTGACAAATGTGCTACAGTATTTCCATTACAAACGCTACTTTTACCGAAGGTGCACAGGTTTCTAAGCGTGTTTCTCGTTGGAAAACCAGCCTGTCGAGGAAAAAGAAAACTTGCACTCTTTTTTCCTCGTCAAGTTCCTCAACAGTTTACTCAATGAAAAGCATACACACGACAGGTTTCCTTGGCAAAAAAGCTCTCCCACCAAGTTCCTTGATGGATTCTGTCGAGGAAACCGGTCGTGTGTACGCGGCCTAAGAGTCACATGCAGTGAAACATACCCTTTGTTACCACAACACACAAGAGTGAAGCTCAAAATCTTGTCACTGGTCTGTTGTCCACACACCATCTAGCTGTATTACATTTTTTAAAGATTGTCCCATAACTTTTATATTACTTTGGAAAAAAGAAAGATTACTCTTCCATTTCATAACTCTAGCTGAAGTACACTTAAATGCACAAACTCCAGCTCTCACAGAACAGTAATTGTTTACTTCTGTAGCACCACCAATGTAATAGCTGCTGGATAGGATGGATTCTCTGTTCTTAACTTTTTAAAGAACCTCAGCCCCTAAGATGCACCTGGTTGGTGTACAAACATACAATATCACGGAAAATCACGAAAAGTAATACTTAGTACTGGGGATAAGCTTTATGTTCGAGTCATTGGCTGTTTGTCTGTTCGCCGAACAGCAAACAATTTGGGATATTTGCGGAAAATTCGAAAAGCCGCAGAACACCCTTTAAAAGTCTATGAGAGAATTCTAAAAGGTTAAAGGTTAATATGCAAGTTATTGTCATAAAAAGTGTTTGGGGACCTGGGTCCTGCCCCTGGGGACATGTATCAATGCAAAAAAAGGTTTTAAAAACTGACCTTTTTTTTAGAAGCAGTGACTTTAATAATGCTTAAAGGGGAGTTCCAGCCTTTTAGTGTTTATTAAAAAAAGTGTAGCTGCTGACTTTTAATAAATAAACACTCACCTGCTCCACAGTCCAGCGACACGGCCGCCTGAAGCTACGCTCCTCCCCCCCCCCCTCCTCCACCGGCGCCTCTATTCATAGTGTGGCCACCCGACCGTGACAGCTTTCGGCTTCATGGCCGGGCACTCACTGTGCATGCGTGAGTCGCGCTGCATTCTATGAATGGACAGGCGATCTCCTGGGACCTATCAAGTGTCCCGGGAGATCACCTAAAGGGAGGGGCTGCCTAAGGCGAGAAGAGAAGCCGCCGAGGTGGTCCCTGGACAGAAGGAGGAAGTGGGACAGGAAGTCCCCACTCCACCCCCCCAAAAAATTACATGCCATATGTGGCATGTAAGGGGGTGAGGAGTGCTTAAAGCGGAAGTTCCACTTTTGGGTGGAACTCTGCTTTAAAGTGAAACAATAAAAGTGAAATAGTCCTTTACATTCCGTACCTGGGGGGTGTCTATAATATGCCTGTAAAGTAGCCTGTTTTTATAACAGTCTCTGCACAAAATTACATTTCTAAAGGAGAAAAAAGTAATTTAAAACTACTCGCGGCTATAATGAATTGTCAGGTCCCGGCAATACAGATAAAAGTTATTGAAAGTCATTGAAAAAAAAAATGCAATGGTACGATGGTAGAGGGCAGCTAAAAATACATCATCCCCGAGAGTTGAGACGTTAACACCTGAGGCACAGCGGTAGCATCAGCAGCCAGTGGTAATAGTGAGAGTGGAGTAGCCAGTATCAGCTGGGATAAGTCTAATTCTATATAGTTCATTATATGATTACATCCCAGAGGTACAGTATCTGTGGAGATTAATAAGTTGACAGAGAGTTAGTTACACAGCTGATAGACTGGAAGATAAATCTAGGTAGTGTAAATAAACAAGTGTGAGTAAAGACACGTTTACCATAACAAAGGGGGCATTAACCACTTGCTTACTGGGCACACATATCCCGCTCCTGCCCAGGCAAAATTTCAGCTTCCGGCACTGCATCGCTTTAACTCACAAATGCGCGGTCGTGCAACGTGGCTCCCAAACAATTTTAAAAAATAAACACAATGGCCCAGATTCAGAGAGCGATTACACCTGTCTAACTGGTGTTAGACAGGAGTAATTTCAAATTTCGCGCGCCGTATCACTAGTTTGAATGCTCAAACCATGATACGGCGGCTTCGGGCTTCGATCCGAGAGGCTTACATCTTCGTAAGCCTTCGGATCTACGCTGCAATATTTTTGCAGCCGCTGGGAGGAGTTTGCGTCGTTTTGATGCGTCGGGATATGCAAATGAGTTTTTACGGCGATCCACGAAGATACGAGCGGTCTTCGCAATCGCTTACGTCTATTTTTTTTTACGTACTGTTAGACCAGCTTTTTTCTGGTCTAAAGGTGCGTAGCCCTTGTTAAGTATGGCCGTCGTTCCCGCGTCAAATTTTATTTATTATTTATTTTTTACGTAAGTCGTTCGGGAATAGAAATGTCCGTAAACGACGCTACTTAAACAACGAATGACGTAACAATGTGATTTCGCACAATGCACGGCGGGAAATTTGCGAACGGAGCATGCGCAGTTCGATCGCCGCGGGAACGCGCCTATTTTAAATCCTTCACGCCCCCTACTCGCGCAGATGGATTGCGACGGGAGAAATACACTACGCCGCCGTCGTTTACTGGACAAAATCTACCTGGATTCCACGTAGAGCCAGGTAAAAAACGGCGGCGTAGTGTATTTCTGAATCTGGGCCAATATTGTTTACTTTTTGCTATAATAAATATCCCAATTTTTTTAAAAGAACTATTTTTTCCTCAGTTTAGGCTGATACGTATTCTTCTACTTATTTTTGGTAAAAAAAAAAAAAATGCAATAAGCGACTGGTTAGCGCAAAAGTTATAGCGCCTACAAAATAGTGTACAGAATTATGTTTTTTTTTATTATTATTACTTTACTAGTAATGGCGGTGATCTGCGATTTTTATTGGGACTGCGACATTATGGCGCCCACATTTGACACATTTTTGGGACCATTCACATTTATACACTGAACAGTGCTATAAATGTGCACTCATTACTGTATAAATGTGACTGGCAGGGGAGGGGTTAACACTAGGGGGGAGGAAGGGGTTAAATGTGTACCCTGCATAGTGTTTCTAACTGTGGGGGGAGGGGACTGACTAGAAGAGGTGACCGATTTGTGTCCTTTGTGCAAGGGTCACAGCATCTGTCTCCTCTCCCTGACAGGACGTGGATCTCTGTGTAACAGCCAATCGCGGGTGCCTGGCGGCCACCAGGCACGTCTATATACGTCCTCCTGGCAATTAAGAGCCACCTTGTGGCTATATTTTGCCTATAGGCAGGATACCAAGTGGTTAATCAAAACCGAAGTGAGAGTGTAAAAATAATAATAATAATAATAATAGTGTAAAAATAGACCATATGTATATGCAAGGGTATATAAGAGGAATTAATCCAAGAGGTGCAAAAGTGTCGTGGAGGTAGAGACAACCTAAAGTGTTGGCGCAATACAAGTAGGGTAATATATGCCAGCCGTGACCATCAACGACACGCAGCGTCATAGGAGGGGGTGGCGCCAACGCCTGAGCAGCATAACGCTTTTGTTCTATTATACATACCCCACACTGTGTATCTGCTCCTGACGAGCGGTATAGTAACCACGAAACGCGTAGAGATCTTCCATGATGATACGTCACAGTGTACATGCTTAATATCTGTATTTTAATATTCCACTTTAACAAACCAATATATAATTATCAATTTGTTTATATGTTACCCCTACAATCTTAGTCCACATACCCAAGGTCTTTTACCATGTATGCTACCTTGAGAGAAATATGTACAATTATGTATTGTCTAGATTCCATTTACTGAGATTTACTATTACCATACATTACCATGTATGTTATGTTGAAATACTGTGTATAATGATGTAATATCTAGACTTTATTTATTTATACCCATTAGTACCATTTTACAAATCTGTATGTGTATGTCATGCCTTTTTTGTAATAATAAAATAATGTTCAATATAATTGGTTTATATAACTCAGTAGTGTGCTTCATTTAAAGTCCTAACATCTAGTTTCTTCATTTAGATATGAGAAAAAAACACAGCAGATAAAAAGGTACACCTTATGTCGGAAGATTTATTTATTCTCTGTGTATCACCTGAGGCCAGTCATTTCACTGAGTATATGTAAGGGTATACAACCACTTTAAAGTAGAATTCCATGCTGTACCCTCCTAACACCTATGTTGACTAATGTTAATGGGAAAGATCAGTATACCTACTTATTTTCAATCCGCTCCAGGCTGGTTACATAATCTGCCTCCCCTGTGTCAGCCAGTGGCAGCTGTGGGGGAGAGGAGGGAGAGTCGACAACGGAAAGGCCATAGTAAGCCTATGGGTGACATCATTGCTTCCAGGCATAACTAACCATTGTTCTCTATCCTTTCCCCTACAGCTAGCGCTGGCTGACACAGGGGAGATAAACATCACTGCAGCAGAGTGGGCTAAAAATAGGTAAATATACAAATCTTTCTTACACAGGTCAGAATTGGTGTGTGTGTGTGTGTGGGGGGGGGGGATTTTTAAGACTAGTTAGGTAAAGCCCTTAATTCAGTGTTGCCAACCTACCAGATTGGACTTTACTGACACGACACCCAAAATTAACTGGCACTGTTACACTTTTACTGGCATTTTTAAAAGTTACGAAATTAAAGTTTTAAGTGAAAATTTCAGTTTTCTCTCCTGAGTCACAGTGGCAGTCTCTCTCCACAGCAGGTGGTCTCTTCAGTCCACTTCAGTCCCGTGCCCGCCTTGCCTTGCTCCTGTCCTGCAGACCCGCACATGAGACTCCAGTTGCCCTGCTCGGCCCCCTTGCATCACAACATGCTCAGGCACCACCCCTGCCAGATGCACCCTCCACTGGCACCATCGAAACACACTGTATCAGGTACTCGGATGGTCTCGGTTGGCTCCAGACTGGAACTGCGCATTCGCAGTTTCGACCTGAGCATTACAGTGGCATTTACTGGCAGGAGAAAAGTGCCCATTTTTTACTGGCTGCCAGAAAAAATACTGACGGGTGGCAACACTGCCTTACAGTAATTCCACTTTTAAAGCTCTTTTTAATCAGAACTGACTAGGTATTTGTTCTAGAAGAAATGCATGCAACAATTACCAGTTTTACTTGTGTTTAATTACATCTATAAAATGATGTCAGCAGTCATCTCATATTTCCAGGTTGCAGTAAACTGTATACTACGCTTGTGTTTTTTTTATTTTTTTTATTAAGTAGACGCTATAACTTTCCTACAGACTAAATAACACACACTTATTGTTTTTATTTTTTTTTTGTTTTTTACTAAAGACATGTAGCAGAATACATTGTGGTCTAACTGTATGAAGAAATTAGATTGTTTTATTTATTTTTTAATGGATATGTTTTATAAAAAGAAAATAGAATATATATATATATATACATATTTTTTGTTTTTTTGTTTAAAGAATCAATCAAATACCACCAAAATAAAGCTCAGTTTGTGTGAAAAAATTATATAAATGTAATTTGTATTCAGTGTTGCATGACCTCGCAATTGTCAGTTACCATACCACTGTGCCGAATAGCAAAAAATGGCCTGGTCATGAAGGGGGGAAAATCTTGCAGAGCTTAAAGCGGATCCCCCCTCCCCACAAAAATTAAAATTTTTAAAATAAGGACACTTACCTGCCCTGCAATCCATCAATGTCGGTACCCCAGCCAATGTTTCCATCAGCTGTCGGGTGTTGCCGCCGCCATTGCCGGCAGCCTTGCGGCTTCACAGCTAGGTCCTTACTGTTTATGCACAAAGCGGAATGCACTTTCTGAATAGCCCGGCGGCAGGGGGCTAAACCCCTGACGTACCTCGTCACGGCGAGGTCTGACAGAAGTGGGGCAGGGTACCTGTCAAAAACAGGTACCCGTTCTCCCTCCCCAAAAGAGGCCAAATGTGGCACCAGAGGGGCCACATTTGTTGTTAACATTTGTTGTTAAAACATTGTTGTTAATGCGTGCAAATATGAAGTAGTGTCCTGTACCTGCTTAGAACTGACCAAGACCTTGAGTTGAAAATGTGTTCCCCAAGCAAATGGAAAAAAAACATACATATATAACTATATGCTGCTATGAAAACTGGGCATGGCTAAATTGTTTAACTGCTTGAGGACCGCCGCACGACGATATACGGCGACAAAATGGCGCGGCTGGGTACAAGGGCGCACATGTACGTCCCCCATAGGATCCCAGCCGTGGGTCACGAGCGCGTGACCTGGTCTTCTTCTCTGTGACCATCCCCGCGGGAACACTGGACCCGATCGCCGCCGGTGTCCCGCGATCAGGTCACAGAGAGGAAGAACGGGAGCGGTAAGTGTAAACAAACCTCTCCCCGTGCTTCCTAGTGTGGCTGTCACTGGTCGTCTGTTCCCTGTCATAGGGAACAACGATCAGTGACATCACACGCACAGCCTCGCCCCCCCCACAGTAAGAACACTCCTTTAGGGCACACTTAACCCCTACAGCGCTTCCTCTTGGTTAACCCCTTCACTGCCAGTGTCATTTTTACAGTAACCAGTGTATTTTTATAGCACTGTTCACTGTAAAAATGACAATGGTCCCAAAATAGTGTCAAAAGTGTCTGATATGTTCGCCATAATGTCGCAGTCTCGATAAAAATCGCTGATCGCTGCCATTACTAGAAAAAAAATTATTAATAAAAATGCAATAAAACTATCCCCTATTTGGTAGATGCTGTAAATTTTGCGCGAACCAATCAAGAAGCGCTTATTGCGATTTTTTTTACCAAAAATGTGTAGAAGAATACGTATCGGCCTAAACTGAGGGAAAAAAAATGTTTTTTTATATCTTTTTGGGGGATATTTATTATAGCAAAAAGTTAAAAATATAGAATTTTTCTCAAAATTGCCGCTTTATTTTTGTTTATAGCGCAAAAAATAAAAACCGCAGAGGTGATCAAATACCACCAAAAGAAAGCTCTATTTTTGGGAAAAATGGGACGCCAATTTTGTTTGGAAAACACGTCGCACGACCACACAATTGTAAGTTAAAACGAAGCAGTGCTGAATCGCAAAAAGGGGCCAGGTCCTTTAGCTGCATAATGGTCCGGGGCTTAAGTGGTTAAAGTATTTGTGAACCCTTACTTTGTAAAACAACCCATCAGATTAAAATAGAAATGAAAGGCAAAACATGTATTTAGAAACTTAAAAAATAATATAAATCACTTTTTTCCCTTTTTTAAAAGAGATCACATTCCCTCAGTTTTCAGCTGCATGAGAGCTGAGGGAGGAGAAGCAACACTACACTAATCTTCCCAGTGAAAGGCTGCAGGGGGAGGGGGGTGAGGACACGTCTGATCATTGGAGGAGAGCAGGCTGAGTTCCCAGCATAGCTAGAGCTAGTTCTCCTACTTTTGGAATTGTCAGTTTTTAATAGGAAAGCAGAGAGACTGGCAGGAACACCAGAGATTTTATACAAAGGAAGCAATACAAAGAGAACTGGATAGACACATGGGGCCAGATTCAGGTAGATGGGCGAATCTTTAATTTGGAGTAACTTTTCTCATTTACGTTACTCCGCCGAAACTTTAGGAGCAAATACTGTATTCACAAAGCACTTGCTCCTAAAGTTGCGGCGGCGTAGCGAAAATGAGCTGGCGGAATTCAAATTGGGCGGGTAGGGGGCGTGTATTATTTAAACTAGGCGCGATCCCGCGGCGAACGTACTGCGCATGCGTCGACTGTCAGTGCGCATGCTCCAAATTCTGTCAGTGAACGTCAATGACGTCAATCCCCATTCACGGACGTTTTACGCAAACGACGCGGACATTTTTAAATTCGACGCGATGACGACGGCCATACTTAACATAGGATACTCCACTAGGGGGCTGGTTTTTCTTTACGCCGCGTATCTCTTACGGAAACGTCGGAAAGTCACTGCGTCGGGCCCGAATACGATCGTGAATTGCCGATTCTCGCTGAATAACATATTCTCTGCGTTAATCAGCGGGAACGCCCCGAGGGCGCCATATTTTTAAAATTGCAGTTCCGTTACGACGGCGAAATACAATTACGCCGCTCGTATAGGAACTCCAACCCGGCGTTTCTTGTTTTCTGCTTACAGAAAACAGAAACGCCGGCTCAAAGTGAGAGTTAGGCTGGAGTATCACTGATACTCCAGCCTAACTCTACCTGAATCTGGCCCATGGTATAGCAGGCTAATATAAGGAATATGAAATGTTGGGTTTACAATCATATTCTTTAAAGGGACACAACTAGAGTTGAGCGGACACCTGGATGTTTGGGTTTGACGGGTTCGGCCGAACTTCGAAAAAAAGTCCGGGTTCGGGACCCGAACTTGACCCTAAACCCCATTGAAGTCAATGGGGACCAGAACTTTTGAGTACTAAAATGTCTCTAAAAAAGTAATGGAAAGGGCTAGAGGGCTGCAAATGGCAGCAAAATGTTGGTAAGAGCATGGCAAGTACTCTGCAAGCAAATGTGAATAGGGAAATAACTTACAATAACATAAAATACATACAAATAAAAAATCTTGACCTAGGAGGACGAGGTCCATATGGAGTAGGAGGTTGAGGTGGTGTTGGATGTGGCTGTGTAGGTGGAAGCGGCGGTGGAGGAGGACAAGGTAGCCAACACAGGTTTTTGTTTTTAATTAATTATTTTTTTAAATTAGGGTACACCCCAAAAGAGTGAGAAAGATCAAAAATACAAGAATGGCTGGTATACGTGTCTATTCTGCACAAGGTACAGACAAGTCCTGTGGGATCTATGCCTGGTTCATTTTAATGAACGTGAGCTTGTCCACATTGGCTCTGGACAGGCGGCTCTGGACAGAATGGTCTGATGGACCGTTTTCATCGGTCAAAACCGATCGTGTGTGGGCGCCATTGGTTATTTAAGCATAGGTTAAGAAAAAGCCAACTTGCTTTAAATTTAACCGATGGATTCCTAACCGATAGGTCAAAACCGATCGTTAGTAGGCATGAACCATCGGTTAAAAATCCACGCATGCTCAGAATCAAGTCGACGCATGCTTGGAAGCATTGAACTTAATTTTTTCAGCAGCTTTACAGTTTAAGACGCTCTGATGTGTTTAATTAGAGAGAAAGCTGTATTTTAAGTTTTGCAATCAGGGCCTGGAATTTAAAGGTTACAAAGTGTCTTGGGTGGGACGGAACCCTCAATCCTGTATCCAAGTATTATTAGAGACCTGCAGCCTGTGTAAATACACAGATGTGCAGGGTTATTATGAAAAAAAATAAAAAATCTGGGCATAGCTCCCATTTTGAAGACAGGGCTGTGTGTTTCAGCCAGGAGGACCCTGTGTTCCTGCCAGGAGACTGCACCCCATATTAGGGAGGTTCCTTCCACAGGACTGGAAAAGTTGAGACAGCTGCGTAAGTCAGTGGAGACTGAGAAAACTGAGAAGTCTAGAGTGTCCAGGGGGCCAGAGATTGTTCATAAGTATCTGGAGGAGTGAGAGAGTCCAAGGTGCTAAGATAACCTTATTTAGAGGCCAAGAGTGGGCCCATGAAGTGAGGGGCTGCAACTAAAGGCTGAGTAAGGCTGCATTCACATCTGAGCGACAAATCGCCTGTCGCCCGACGCTCATGCCGCTGGAGGGGCGAATCCCCATTCATGTCTATAGAGATGGTTCACATCTCTGAAACGACAAGGCGACATTGGCGTTCGGCCATAGACATCAATGGGGAAGAAAAAAAAATGAATGTAATCGCGGCAAGTAAAGCCACCTACGCGGCTTTACTTGTCGCTCAGATGTGAATGCAGCCTTAGCCTGAAAAGCCAGCAGGTTGGGAGATAAGAGCAGCAGTGCAGCTGAAGCGTAACCAGGTGGCTTGCCATTTTTCTGTTATTGTTGTTTTGCTGGAGAACAATCCCTGCATGGTTAAGTGGCCTGCCATGCCCTTAAATTGCAGTTTGGTCTGAGATGAATCACTAAAAAAAATGCATTTACCACATGAGCTCAATCACCCCATACCACACCATACATACAGATTATGAATAGATAGAAAATGGGCAACCCTCTGAGCTGTACCAGGCCGCATGCCCTCAACATGGGGGGGTCAGGTGCTCTGGGGCAGGGGGGCACACCATGTTGATGAGGACAGGGCCTCTTCCCGACAACCCTGGACGTTGGTTGTCGGGGTCTGCGGGCGGGGGGCTTATCAGAATCTGGGAGCCCCTCTTTTTCTCTTCTTCCTGCCATCTGGTTCTCTTCCGCCCGCCAGGGGGGGTCGCTTTTATAAAAGCGCCCCCCTTGCGGGCTTCCTCCGACGTCTTCGGCGGGGGGTGGTGTTCTTCTGTCGGCTTCTGTCTTCTTCTTGCTTCTTCTCCTGTCTTCTTCTTGCTTCTTCTTCTGTCGCCTTCTGCCGTCTTCATTTCTTCTTTTCTTTAGGTGTTGACACGTCGCTTCCTTCCGCTGCAATGCCGGGTGCGGCGGCTCGCATCGACTTATATAGGCCACCTACGATGTCACAGTCCCATCATGCTCCGGTACCTACCCATGTGGGTAGGTATCACGTGGGTAGGTACCGGAGCATGATGGGACTGTAAATAGTAGAACAACCACATGGAGAGAGCAGGCAGCGTAACATCAAGGTTCAACTCTGAGTATATTCTCACGCAGTAGTCATCAACCCTGTCCTCAGGCCCCAACAGGCCAGGTTTGCAAGATAACTGAAATACATCACAGGTGATATAATTTGCTGTTCGGTGATTGCAGTATTCTAGTCTGCATCTCCCCAAGGTAATACATAAAACCTGGCCTGTTAGTGGGCCCTGAGGACAGGGTTGATGACCACTGTTCTAACAGATTTCACTGTGATGGCATCTTCAGATAAGCAGAAAATAGTGTGCTATAAAGAAGTATGTGGAAGGGTTGCCAATCGTCAGTAAATTTACTGACAGTTAGTAAAAATCTGTGACTTTTACAACTGTCCATAAATAACAAGGCTGATAATTTTTTTTGCTGTGCTGACTTTTGTAACTGTAAACCATGCAAATTACTGTGTATTGTCAGTGTTTCCATATCCTTTTTATACTGTTTAAATATTGTTTGTCTTCGTTTTTATTAGGAGTTCTGTCATTTTTCAGGCTGCCAGTAAAATATCTGCTCCGTTAATTTCCCATGTTTTGTCAGTACAAAATGCCGTGGGAGGTTGGCAACCCTGGTATGTGAAGAGATATGGCACAGAAATGTATGTGACCAACACACTGGAGGGAGATGGCTTTTGGGGTCTGGGTGAGGTGGTGGAGTGATTGCATAGCACCTCTCAAGAGCCCTGTGAAGATTCTCTACGGTAATAGATAAGGATAGCAGAGGGCACATCTAAATGTATCAGTATATAAAAAAAAAAAAATTTCACTTGACAATTGCCAACTTACAAGACAAAGTAGTAAGGTTAGAAATATGTATAAGTTTATTAAAAAAAGAGACAAACTAGATTACAAAAGCACATACATAACAATGACCATTACTGAAAAGGCCTAAGAACACAGAAATACATGACACGGCACATATAGTCTAGAGAATACAGTATATCACAATATCATAGAGGGAGGACAACGCAGTCACTCCTTGTTGTTGTATATTATCTAAAACCATATAATTCATAGACGGCAGTGTATCATGTATGACTTAGCTCAGCTCGACATGTTGCACGTTACTAGAGGAAAACGCTTCTTCAGGAGCTTATAACAAGTTATTTCACGGGAAAAAATAAATGCAAAAGGCAGGCGAAGAATATACAGAAAAAATCTTATTCACAATGGGTGGCAGTAGCCCACCGAGCCCGGAGTAATCCGCCTGTGATGACAGTCTTGGTGGTATACGAGAGCAAACTATGTAAAGGTTTCGTATTCTTGATCACTAATCTGATAATAGATTTTGAGATATATTTATTCTACAGAAAGTCACTTTCAAGTTCTAAAAGCTGCAGGTTTTTTACCTTCATGCATTCTATGCATGAAGGTAAAAAACCCTCAGCATGCAGCTCCCTTCACAGCCCTCCTCCCCCTCAATACTTTCCGGAACCCAATTGTGATCCAGTGATGTGCATGAGAGTGGCTGCTCTCCTTGCTCTCTGCCTCCTCACTGTCAATCACAGCTAGTTTGGAGGGAGCGGGGGTGGGACCGAGACCAGTTCTGTGTATCCTTTGGACATACAGAGCGGGGCTCGGGTGCAAGCGTGTACGTGTGCCCCCAAAGCTAGCGGCTTGCTAGGGAAGCATTTGGAGAAGAGGAGGAACACAGGCTACAGGAGACCATAGAAGAGGAGGAACGGGGCTGCTCTGTGCAAAACCATTGGACAGAGCAGGCAAATATAATTTGTTTACTTTTTTTATCGCTAATATCACTTTAAAGCAGTTGTATAGTCCCCAAAAGTTTCTTTTTTTTAATCACCTTTAAGGCAAAAGGCCTAATGAGCTAGTATGCACCTCATACTAGCTCATTATAAAAAAAACTTTCCTTTGAAACGATTATGAAATACTTATCTTAGAACGAGGCATCTGTAACTTACTTGGTCCACTCCGAGGGAGATGACATCTTGCCTCGTCGCGTCTTCCGGGTATCACGGCTCCAACGCTGTGAGTGGCTGGAGCCGGGATGCCGTCACTCATGCACATGTGCACGGGAGACTTCTTTCCAGCAAGGTCCAGCATCTGCCGGGCCTTAAGCTGAAAATCCACTCTGCACATGTGCCACTGCAGCCAGCGGCTCATTGCGAGGGGAATATCTCCTAAATCGTAAAGGTTTAGGAGATTTTTTTAACCTACAGGTAAGCCTTAACTGTAGGTAAAAGTCTAAAAATTTACTATACAACCGCTTTAAGGGCTTATTCACACAAGCTTTGGTTTTTGAAAAGCAATCTACATTTAGATCCCTTTTTAGAGAGCATTTAGAGAGCATTTGACAGGCATTGTATCACCTCCTTACCACCTGCTTTAATCCCTAGATTGCTGCTACTAGTTCGCCGCAGCCTTGTGCATTGAACGCAGTTGCCTCTGTAGCTAAAGGGGGTAGCACTTGGGGCAGTAAAAGCGTGACTTAACTGTAGGATTTTATCAGCCCTAAACCACTAGTTTGAACCAGCCCTTGAAGCTAGGCAGTGCTAACCCATGCCCCATTAACATCTCTATGACTTAGTCCCCTTCCACACTTGAGTGTAAGCATTTTCAGACATGGAAACTTTTTTGTATTTTTTTTTCCTGTGTTTTTAAGCTTCATTCATTCTTGTTTTGGAAAAGAGTATAATCTGTGACATTGTGAGGTTGGTTTACTAAAACTGGGGAGTGCTAAATCTGGTGCAGCTGTGCATGATAGCCAACCAGCTTTTAACTACAGGTTGTTCAGTAAGGGCCCTTTCACACGCACGGATCGTTCGTCCGTTTTTTACAAGTCCATTTACGGACTTGTAATGGTTCCCTATGGGATCGCGTCCGTTAGCGGATGATGCATCCGCTAACGTCCGCAAAGATCCGCGTCCGTAAAGCTCCGCTTTTTCAGACGGAAGAAAACACTATTTTTCTTCCGTCCGGCGGATCGGAACGGATGAATACGGACACACGGTCCGTATTCATCCGATTTTCCATAGGGGAGAGCAGAGGAAAGACAGGGCGGTCTCTGCACAGTGTGCGGGGACCGCCCTGTCCGCCGACAGCTCAGCTGAGATTACGGATGATCCCCGCTAAGCCGACGGACACACGCGGAGCGGACACACAAAAACGGTCCGCTCCGTGTGAAAGGACCTTTAAGCTTTGACAAAAAGAAAAACCTAAAAGCTTTCTATGCAGAGCTGCACCGGATTTTGCACTCTCTAGTTTAAGTAAATCAACCCCTATATTAGGGTGACCAGACATCCCCAGTTTCAGGGGACAGTCCCCTGATTGAGGACACTGTCCCCGGACCAAGTCTGTCCCTGGTTTTGTCCCCAGATTGGATTTAATAGGGGGGCAGGGGCAATTTCAAAGACAGTCAGTGCAGAATAAAAAGAAGAAAATTAGAATTACACCCCCCCGCTCCGCCGTGCCTTCTAGCATAGGGGAGTTGTATTTTTCCCATTATCTGTGCCCCTTTCTGATGATCATGTGCTGGTCGGAGCGGAGGGACTATTTCTTCAGTTTTGGGTGCATGCCCATTCAGCTCCGCTCACATGTTCTTCTGCCTTGGCTCAAGTCCTGGCCCGCCACCTGCTTATCTCCTTGCCTTCCCTGGCGGAGTGATCTTCCTCTGCTCCCCATCCAGTAGTAGCCGGGGCCCAAAGAGTAAGACTTGACAGGCTGTGAGGTGGGCGGCGACGGGCAGAAAGTCGCTGATTGTTGCCATTACTAGTAAAGAAAAAATATGTCCCCGGATTTCATTTAAAAAATCTGGTCACCTTACCCTATATGTCATCATTGTTGTTTGTGTATCTGCTTGCTGTTTTTTTGTGGTGTTGTGGCGTCTTTTGCTACTGGAGCTCTTGAGCTGTGCCAAATTCTTCCCCAACCCTCTGCCGCTTACCATGGTTCTTGTAATGGGTATCATTTAGGGTGCAGGGGTTGATGTAGGCCTTCACCAGTTTCCACTTTTATCATGGACACCCTAATTCTGTATTTTATTCACAGGCCTGCGATTGCTAGGAAGATGAGACTGGCTGTTAGGCTAGGTTCACATGTGCAGCTCAGGTACGTGTGCATAATCATGCCCATTCCTGACCTGCACAGAAATGTCCTGCTCTTTAGTTTTAGTCTTTAACCAGTTGCCGCCCTCCAGCAGACTGACAGCGGCAAAGTGGTTTAGTTATCCTGATCGGACGTCATATGATGTGATCAGGATATCAAGACGGCGTGCGCCCGCGGGGGTGCGTAGCACAGCAATTGGAGGTGCTGTGTGTCAGTCTGACACACCGCAACTCTAATCATGGTATGGAGTCCCCACTGTTAGTGTAACGCAAGCTGCGTCTAATTTTGACTGTTCCATCATCCTGGACCACAAACCTTCCACACTGTGCTATATGTTTTCTGCTGTACCATTGGGATAGTTATATTTTCTTAGTCCTCTCCATAAAATTATCAGAAGTAGTACTATAGGCAACACTTTTTTTTTTCCATTTTGGATGGAGAAAGGGAGGGTTATAGCCCCTGTCAGTTAATTTTTTTTTTTACCATACCTGACCCACTGCAGATATTTCCTTTCACTTCCTGCCCCATAGCCAAACAGGAATTAAGAGGAAATCTAGGGAATCCATTGCCCCCCTCCAGGCCCTAAGAACTAGTGTCCCCACTCAAATTTCAGGGTGGGTCTTAAACAGAAAGGGACGTGACCTTGACAGGAAGCGGTGGGTCTTATTTAAATTAGGGGGTACATGAGTTTAGTCACACCTAGGGCAGCACAAAACCTAAATACACCACTGGTGCAGCCCCCGTCACAGGTGCCCATCACCTGCCAGCCTGTGCCCCACAAAGAACGCCTGTTAGTGTCCATAAAGTGCCAATCAGTGCCCACAACAGTAATGCCTGTCAGTGCCCTTCAGATGCCACTCAGTAATGCCTGTCAGTAGCTCCTCATCAGTGCTGCCTATCAGTGCTCATCAGTTTTATTTTTAAATCGTTGTTTTTTGTTTTTGTTTATAGCGCAAAAAATTGTTTGGGTACAGTGTTGCAGGACCGCACAATTGTCATTCAAAGTGCGACAGCGCTGAAAGCTGAAAATTGTACTGGGCAGGAAGGGGGGGGGGAGTGCCCGGTATCGAAGTGGCTAAAGGAGAAGTATGGGAATGGCTTTTTTTATCTGGATGCAGCATTAGTCCGAGGCTGCATCTGTCCCCTGCTGGCTCTAACACTCAGAACTGAGCAATCGAACACCACCGATCGCTCGGTTCACACAGCTCAGTGGGCAGAGAGCTGGTGAATCTGCTCTGCCCAACCCCTACACTCACTGGAGCGCTGGCCTGCGGAGGGGCGGGAATCTGTTGGCTCAGGATCTCAGCGGCTCGCTGAGAGGGTAAGCCGGGTGCCGGTACATGCATATGGGTGGATCTAGACCATATGGTCATTATCTTTCTTGAACCTGAACAAGTTCTGCAATGTCTGCCGAAAAGGGGGCTTCAGTGAGTGCAAACTCACAAGGTGGCACAGGACAATGCAATTGCTTGCAGGTGTGGCAGGTTTTTAAAAGAGAGGGTGCTTTTTCAGCACTCCAATTGATGTCTATGAGGCTAAAAATGCACCTGGAAAAAAGCCCTTTTGTGCCAAAAGTGACAGTATGATGTTTAGGTGTAAATGGGCACTATTGAGTATAATGGGAATCGTTATGTTTTTTTACAATAGAGTTTTTATTGTAGTTTACAAAATACAGAGATTATATAAAGGTAAAACGTAAATCAAGATCAAAAACAGAGATCAAAATCAAAGACAAAAAAAAAAAAGAAAAAAAACCAAAAACAAACATACCATTCATGTTTCATTCTAAGTAGGTCGGATCTTAACAGTAACATGGTAGGCAGAAGTTCTCATGGAAGCATACATTGGAGTAAATTATGCAGAGAAAGTATGCAATACACATAGTCAACCATATTTAGCGGTCCAGACTTCCCATTGTTTATCAAAGGAAGAGCATTTCAATGCATTGATTGCTAGCAGTCGTTCAAATGTGTGGTGTTGGTGTACTTTCCTAGTCAGGTCGGTGACGTTAAGTGTAGTGGCGTGTTTCCAATTTTGTAGTATCAGAGACCTAGCTGCTAGCAGAATGTGGGACACTACTTGTCTCGTTTTATGAGGGAAGGATTCCATACCAATGTGTAAGATAGCCAATGCTGGGTCGGGGGGGGTCAATATCCCAGTAATGTTAGATATGAGTGTGAAAGTTTGATTCCAAAAACTAGTCAGACTAGGGCATTCCCAGAGCATGTGGAATAGGTGGCCCTTGCATCCGCAATTCCTCCAGCAGAGGTGTGAAGTGTTGGGGAACATAAGTGCAAGTCTGCAGGGAGTATATTGCCAACGGTTGACAAGTTTGGTCATCAATTCCCAATGGCCCGAGCAGTGGGAAGCCGTTTGTATCGCGTGGAAAGCAAATTTCCACTGGGCTTCAGTAAACGTGAACCCCAGGTCTTGCTCCCATTTTATATGTGTCTTCTGTTTATGAAAGGTCTTCTTGGCTTGTAGTAAGTTATAGTATATGGCTATGCCCTTATTGTGAATGTTACCTCCCGTCAAGTGTTGCCATACTGATATTGGAAGGCAAACGTCAGGGGGTGGATGTGCCTTTAGGAAGTGTGTTACCCTTGTGCACGTAAAGAACGTACTTGCCGGTAGGCTGTGTTCCTGCAGTATTTGTTGCACTGGTTTAGGTCTCCCATCCTTCATGAAGTCGTGTACTGTGTGTATACCATATGTGTCGAAAAATTTTAGCGATATCATTGGTATATGAGCCTCCAACCATTGTAGGGAGAACTTATGCTGTACAGGTCGCCGGTTGGGGAGATGGGAGTTCAGAAGGGATCTCCATGTCTGTATTGAAGTAGCTATGGTCGGGGGTGTGGAAGTCAAATTCCACGGTATCCATGAATCCCCTAGAAGGAGTGATGGGAGGTCATGCGTGGGGGCCAGGTCTTTCTCAATGTCCACCCATAGTGGTGCGTCAGAGGGGAGGAACCAGTACTTGAGTTGATCAAGCCTAGTCGCCTTGAGGTAGTCTTGAATGTCCACCAATCCTGCTCCCCCCACACTTTTATGAGGTAGTAGGGTGGTGCGTGAGCACCGTGCTCATTTTGTGCCCCACAGAAAACGCCATTGAATATTGGAGAGTGCTTTGGTGTATTTTGGGGCAATGGCAATCGGTAGGGATCTAAAAATGTACAAAATCTGTGGCAATATGAGCATTTTGAAGGCGGCCAACCTACCCATCCAGGACAATTCTTTATGGGACAGTCCAATAACCTGTGTATTAAGTTTCTGTAACAGCGTTTTTAGATTAGTATCTGCTAGGGATCTAGTGGAGTTGGTCACTTTGATGCCCAGGTATGTTATAGTGTCGTCATTCCATACATAAGGGAGTTTTTGGTGCAGGTGGAGGCGGTCCGCTGTTGATAGGCCTAGGTTCAGTATGTATGATTTGGTGAAGTTCACCTTGTAGTAAGATATTTCCCCAAAGGACACCAGTGCGTCATGTGCTTTAGGTAATGAAGTGAGCGGGTCTGTCAGCATCAATATTACGTCATCTGCAAACAGGTTTATGACATGGTGAGTCGAGCCTATTTTGAACCCTCGTATGTCTGCCAGCGACCGGATAGTCTCCGCCAGGGGTTCAATCATGAGATTAAATATCGTTGGAGATAACGGACATCCCTGGCGTGTCCCATTGGAGATATGAAATGGCACTGACAGCATACTGGATGTGTACACCCTTGCAGAGGGGCATGAATACAAAGCCAGTATTGCGTCTCTAATATGTCCATCAAACCCAAATTTGGATAGAGTCGCTTGCATATAACCCCAGTGGACCCTATCGAACGCCTTCTCCGCGTCTATGGAAAGCAGCAGAGAAGGCGTTCGAGTATTTTCAGCGTGGTGAATAACATTGATTATCCTCCTGGTTGCGTCTGAGGTCTGCCGTCCCCTCACAAAACCCATCTGGTCGCGCTTAATGAGGGATGGTATGAGATCTGCTAGGCGTTTGGCCAGAATTTTGGCATAAATTTTTACGTCCGTATTCAGGAGTGAAATTGGCCGGAAGTTGGAGGGAGTGTTTGGTTCTTTACCTGGCTTAGGAAGGGTAACTATGTAGGCTTGTAACATTTCAGGGGGAAACGATGCTGTGTTTGCGGCTTTATTGAAAATGGATTGCATATGGGGAGCCAGAAGGTGACCAAAAATTTTAAAATATTCATTCGAAAACCCATCCGGTCCCGGGGATTTACCATTAGGTAGGGTGGCTATCGCATTTTCTACCTCAGAGGTGGTGAATTGTGAATTTAAGGAGAGAAGTTGTGGGTCTGAGAGAGAGGGTAGGCTAATCCGCTGTAGGAAATCTGAAATTTGCGATGGCGTGGGTTGGTGGGTGGAGGGATCATTTTTAATGTTGTATAAGCTACCATAGTAATCAGCGAATTGATCTGCTATCTTCTGAGGGTCGGTAATTTTATGTTTAAGGGTGGGATGGATTAAGTGGTCAATTCTCGATTTCGTGCGAGTTGCTTTTAGTCTATTGGCCAGATATTTGCCCGCTCTGTTCGCGTTAGCGTATGAGTTAAGTTTGAGTTTTCTAAGGTGATAATCATATTGTTGGGTCAATAGATCTTTAAGCGAGGTTCTCAACTTGTAGAGTTTCGCCGAGAGAGTCTGGTTGGGTGATTGCTTATTCTTTGTTTCTAGCTCATGTATGTCAGCAAGGATAGAGTCAAGTTTGTTTGTGCGTCTTCGTTTTTCCCTAGCGCCTAGTTGAATCATTATGCCCTGGTGAACGCCTTGTGGGCGCTCCAGAGGGTAAAGGGATCGTCTACTGAGTGAGCATTGTTAAGGAAGAATTCTGCAAGATGTTTGGATATTTGGTCAGAGATTTGAGGCTCTTGCATTAGTCGGACATTATTGCGCCAGATGGGGGGGGAGGGGGAGGCAGCCTGGTCAGCAATGGATATTGTCACCGCTGCGTGGTCGGACCACGTTATGTCGTGAATCCGGGCCGCAGATACCCTTTGTAGCAACCACTTATCTACCAAGAACAGGTCAATACGTGAATAGGAGCAATGTCTATGTGAAAAAAAGGTATAGTCTCTCAAGCTCTCATGTAGGCATCTCCACGCATCATATAGTTCCTCTCTGTGCATCAAACTACCCAGTTGCGTGGAACCTTTATAGTTCTTTGAGGACGTATCCAGGCTTGGGTCAATAATGAGATTAAAGTCTCCACACATTAGAAGGTTTCCGTATTGTTGAGCCTTGACTTTCCGTAGCAGCCTGCCAAGAAAGCGGGTCTGGTGTGAGTTTGGGGCGTATAAGGCCACTATTGTGAAAGGCTGTGAGTTAATGTCCCCCTTCAAAATGATGTACCTGCCGTTGGGGTCAGGAGTGACTTCCTGTAAGTGGAAAGACAAGGTATTCCTGATAGCTAGTAGTACCCCTCCCTTCTTACGGCCAGGTGTGCAAGCCAAGAAAACATGTGGAAAGTCCTTGTGGGAACATTTAGGGGCATTAAATTCCTGAAAATGAGTTTCCTGGACGCACAGGATATCCGCGTTGCGTGTTTTCGCCTCGGTCCACATGGACATCCTTTTAGCAGGGTGGTTAAGACCCCGTGCATTAATAGTTAAACAGGTAATAGGCATAGTGCTGTTTGTGAGCGGTCTGACATGTCATGAGGTGATCGTACTCACTGTGACCCGGGATGGTGGCTTGAAGGAGGGTGTGTTCTCCGGTTGCTTCCAAGAGGAGACGATGGTGTAGTTCTGGTTTTTCAACTTCAACAAAAAAAATGGTATGAGAAAAAAACATAAACAAAAACATTTGAATAGAAAGAACGATAAGAAAGAGATCCATAAACTGATCCATGTGCAGGTATGACTGCTGCTAACGATTTAGGGGGAGAAAAAAACAGGGATTAGTGTGTATAACCCCTGTAGCCAGAGAGAGTATCTATGTATACTCGTAGTGATTCACACGTTACCACCGTGTTTTGTTTTAGAAGAACGTTTACGTGTGACCAGCTGCCAATCCTCTTGTAATGGGGCGAGTGGCGCAGAAGGAGTCGGAGCCATTGAAGGTGTCTGGTCCGGTAGTATACCCCACTGGCGTAACATCGCTAAGCCCTCATCTAACGTGGATATGGGGACTGACGTACCGTCATGGGTGACCACCAATTTTGCCGGATATTTCCACTTGTGAGCAATGTTGTGGTTCCTCAGCGCTTTGGTTATTGTCGCCAGGTTGCGGCGTTGTTGTAGGGTATGTCTGGACAGATCAGGGAGTATTTGAAGGTCAGTGTAGGGAGGGTGCCTGTTTTCTGTTCTGCGAGATGCCACCATGATCTGCTCCTTGACATGATAGAAGTGTACCCTAAGCAACACGTCCCTGGGAGTGGAATCTGGCAGGAAGGAGGGCTTGGGTATGCGGTGTATGCGATCCACAATGAGATCTTGAGGGGACAAGGAGGGTAGCAGAGTAGAAAAGAATGCTTGGGTGTAGGATAGAAGTTGCGTAGTGGGGACTGATTCGGGGACCCCCCTTAATTTAAGGTTGTTCCTTCTGGAGCGGTCTTCTAAATCTGCTACTTTGTTTTTCAGCCAAGCAAGTTCATCACTATGGTGGCTATGGGCATCCACCATGTTGTTGAAGGATGATGTGAGGTTCCCCACACACTGCTCCACCTGATCTATCCTGTCTCCTATGGCCTGTACCTCCTTGCGGCAGTTATTTATGCCAGCCATCATGTCAGTATGCAGGGACGCTTTGAGGGACATCAACATTTCTTTTAAAAATGTCTCAGACACAGGCCTGTCTGATGTGGGGAATGCAGCCATTGGGTCAATTATCGCGGGCAGCTGCGTCCCCTCAGGAGCCTGAGGCCTGCTTATCTCCATACCTGGGTCTCTGGATGGTCTTTCAGGGGAGGCAGTTCTCATCTTTTGTTTCACCGGGCTCCTGGTGGAGGGACTGGAGCTGCCCGAGGACGAGTTGCTTTGTTGGGAGCTGTGCTGTCCCGAGTGACGTCCGGACGCTGCTGCAGCTCGTGTCTCCTGCTCTGTCCCCGGCGCGGCGGCGCCATCTTGTGTGTTCCCGCGTGTCGCGAAGAAGTCCGTGACTTTCTTCGGGGACTGGGT
Organism: Rana kukunoris; assembly: GCA_029574335.1. Classification (NCBI taxonomy): domain Eukaryota; kingdom Metazoa; phylum Chordata; class Amphibia; order Anura; family Ranidae; genus Rana; species Rana kukunoris. The sequence continues at coordinate 66,070 of JAJQKJ010000037.1, forward strand.
GTTTTTCCGCTGGCGGGTCATCCCGGCGTGTGCAGCGGGACCTGAGGGTCCGATCGGTGCCGGTCTTTCGTCGGTAAGTGCGGTGGGATTGTTTGTCTCTCTCGTGGCTGGACGGAGCTCCTGTGTTACGCGGCCATGTTGGAGCTCGGTCGCCACGCCCCCCTCGGGAATCGTTATGTTGAGCATTTTCGCATGTTCCAATTGCTCAGTTATGAACGAGGGATTACCATACAAGCGCACATTGCCAAAGAAGCAGTGACACGCTTCAGCCCTGACGATGCCCACACATGTGGGAGATAGAGAGCTGCGCTCCATCACACAACCTGGAACGTAAAAATAGTGGAAAAATAACTGCGCTAATACGTTTAAATAAACCGGTGATAAACAGGATAGACAAAATGATGGCTCCTGAGGCCAATACGTGAAGCTGCACCTTACTGTGTAACATTAAACAGTGAAAAACTAGTTAGGCGGAACGTGTGGCACATCGGCATCACCCACTGTTGGCTGCTTGGTTTCCCTATTGGACGGGTAGTCTGTTTGTCTCCAGCCGGGACATCAGACTGAAAGGCAGGGGCGTTGCTAGGTGCCAAAAAGACCAGGGGCTCCAGCCCAAAGCCATGCTGGCGCGGGGGGGGAGGGCAGCGGCGCGGGGTCGGTGGAGCGGCGCAGCGCAGCGCGGCGCAGGGTGACCTACCTGACACACATACCCTGATACCTTGACCTATGTGAGTGTGTGTGTGTGTCAGTACACACACACACACTGACATGTAAGTAGATCCTGCACAACTTGGGAACAAATATTGTCATTCCAGGTATACAGTATGTATAGTCACTGACACCAGACTTCACTGACACCAGATCCCACTGACACCAGACCCCACTGACACCAGACCCCACTGACACCAGACCCCACTGACACCAGACCCCACTGACCCGTTACCTGACTACATACACACTCAATCACTGACCAACATTGTGTGACCTACCTCCGCCGATGGGCCCAGGGTAACTCTGCTCTGTAACCTTCTTCAGGTCTTTCTGGCAATGCAGGGGTTAACAGGGCGCTGCTGATCTTAGAACTGCGAAAAAAAAGAAAAGTAAATCCAGACAGTTACGTAGGGGAGCCGCAAACCCAGACAAACACCCCGAGTCTGCAACCTGATCGCTTTTCCATGAGTCACTGGGACATTATCCGAGCCAAAATACAGAAACCTAGAGGTGAAAAAGCCGGTCTTAAAGGGGGCTTATCATCCTGGAAACAGCTGGGGCTGAGATATCCTCTCTTATCGCTGGGGGCTGCCTGATTATTATTTGACATATCCATCGTTTCCTTGCGGTTTATATTACTGCTGCCCAACTCGATAGCCTACGTTTTAACCTGCCTACAGAGTAGCCAGGACTCGAGTAGGTTCAGGAGCCGAGGAGGAAGGAGCACAGAAGAACCTACCTTAGCCGTGGACGTGGTGTGCACATCAGAGTGCAGCCAGGGAGGCTTAGGAGCTGCCGAGCAGGGATGCGGCAGGCAGCTGTGGTGTGCGGTCAGCATAGAAGGCTCAGAAGCTGTGCTGTGGAGAGCATGCAGGGAGCGGGCATAGCGCGACAGGCGGCATTCTAACTCCCCCCTTCATTCTAAGCTTGCGGCGCCTATGATGGACGTCACAGGTCGCCTGCGTGTCTCAGCATTGATCAGTTGGGACGTCCATCATAGGCGTTGGGCTCCAGAAGGCGGGACCAGCAGCCTGCGAACGGACTCGGCGGCACTCGGCAAGACTCGGGGCTAACAATGGCTACCTTAATGCCCGGGACTCGGGGCTTTACGGGGACCCATTCGGGGCTCCAGCCTCCTTAGCCAGGGCCTAACGACGCCTCTGCTGAAAGGCTTGAAATACACTGGAACTATGTGAGTGTTTTTTTGTCTCTTTTGATAAAGTTTTTTTAATGGTTTTACACTATCGGAGCCCTCTATGTTTTCTGTTTCCATGAATTATGGTCATCATCCACGTTTTTGGAACTTTGGAATGAGAGGGGATGATTATTAACCACACTGTGTTTCATCCAGCTTCCAGCTCTGTTAATCCCTGAACCTACACGCTACCTGGGGTCTCCTAATATCTAGGACCACTGCGTGGGAATCTCTGGTAAGCAGATTTTATGCTTTGGTGGAGGAGGATTCTATTTGTTGGATTGTCACTTCGAACTGGTGTGATCCTGGTGTAACATCTGATTGTCCAAGTGTGGACCTCTCTTTTCTTCACTGGTGATGGACTAAGTCATTGTGTTCAAATTGCGATTTGATCACTCATCATTTATGGACATTTCCTTTTGGTTTTTTCCAACACTAATTGAATATATGTAAAGTGATTTAATTAGTTTCATAACATACAATTGTATGCTCATACACCATGTTTAACACAACCTGGAACACCTGCTGAACAAGTCCTGCAATAAAATCAACTACAGGATTAGTCACATTCCTGCCAAGCAGTCTGGAAAGAATGAAACACCTTACACGCTACAGCACACTTGCTGACCTGGGCTAGCTATAGTAAAAAATACCATCATTTTTTTTTATGTTAAATACCTGGGGTTATGGCAGCAGCTAGATTCCCTATCATTCCTGTGCTTACCTGAACGATTGTTGAAGCCCAGGAGCTTAACGGTAGCTGGGTATGGGAGAAGAGTGAGGCCAAGATTGCCACCACACTCATCTCATTTACCCTTGTAGGAGGACTGGAAACAATGTCATTTTTTCAAGGACTTATTAAAAAGTAATTTATATTTTATTTTTTTTATATAAAAAAAGCGAGTACGTTAAAAAAAAAAATCATATATGTCATGGACCTTGAAGGCAGAAATTAGTTCCTCTTTGAAATCTGTTTACACAGTGGGGGTGGTCTTCTCCTGTGCGTCCACTCTCCAGACGGTTCCAAGTGTTCTGTATCTGTAGGCGGCTATTATGTACATTGATTGAGCCCAGGGGCATCTGTCTCAATACACATAACAGTCTTGTTTTCTGTTCAAACTATCCGACCAATCTCTGCTGCGTCATTTTGAAGTCCTCATTTTGCATGGAAGCAAGGGAGAGAGGGAACTACTTAGAGGTGAACCGACCAAAGGTACTTATTTACTACAATTGACCAATAGGAAATCGGTTGTTGGGGGCGGGATGTTCCAAATTCTGTATAAAAGTATGTTGTGTACTTTCAATAAAAGAGTCCTGTTTGAACATACATACAGCCTGCCTGGTGTGTGTTCTAAATGGATCTTGAACGGCACATAGCTGTAGTTCGGATACCGGAACCTTGGATGACTGGACCATCAGACGTTGCAATCGGCAATCTGATCCAATAGAAGCAGAGGAGTGTCGGGAGAGCAGAACCGAGCGAGCAAGGGTCTCGTCACAATATATATATGTTTGTTGATTTTAGGCTTTAAAAGGTAAATGAGAGATTTTGGGGTCTTTTTGACCCCAGATCTCTCTATAAAGAGGACCTGTCATCCTTCGTTCTATTACAAGGGATGTTTACATTAAAGGGATAGTGTAAAAATAAATGTAGTGCTACCCCCTCAGGAGCCGTTGGATAGATTTGGGACGGCTTGTTACCTTTTGTGATGCGTCTAGGGCAGGGGTGTCAAACTGGTGGCCCTTCAGCTGTTGCAAAACTACAAGTCCCATGAGGCATTGCAAGGCTAACAGTTACAAGCATGACTCCCGCAGGCAGAGGCATGATGGGACTTGTAGTTTCGGAACAGCTGGAGGGCCGCCAGTTTGACACCCCTGGTCTAGGGTATGATGATGATGTGAGCAATGACGGAATGTCCAAACAGCAGGGTGTCGTTTTCTGTGCTTTTATTCTCTTGCCAAACACGGCAACAATTAACTTGAAGTAGACAGAGAAAGATTGGTGAAAGGAGAATTGCAGATTCAGGCCTTAACTTTGCAGAAGCAGTCCTGCTTCAACGATACCTTTGCTTCGTCGCCACTTCAGCCGGAGTGGTTGTAGTGTACCTGGACAGTCTCTCTCACAGAACTGGCAGCCAGAGTATCACTCGGACACTTGAGAAGGAGAACAAGTCTCTGCCACAGACTTGGCTTAAATGAAAATAGGAGTGGGACCTCTGCCACAGGTCCTTGCTCTGGAACGCAGTTTAATGGAGCGATTCCTTCTCAATGAAAATGGTTGCCTGAATCTCCCTCAGGTAGCTCTTATTTTCTGTCACCGACTGACAGGTTGCCATAAGACAAACTCCAAGTGTCTGGTCACCTTGATCCCCGATGGCTTGTCTAGGCCCTATTGGATTGCCTGTCTCCAGGCTTTCTTCAGACTGACTCCCCACTGAACAGCACAACTCGCTTGGGATCTTCTCTCAAAAGATGGGGGACCCAATAAGTCACTGGGTCCCATCACCGCTTCAGTTGCTCTGGCCAACAGGGTCCCGGAACCAAAGAAAACGCGTAGCACGTGCGCCCCGGCCTGGTAGGCCATATCGCCGGGGCCCATGATGTGCGCACACCCTAAAGGTGGGTGCCGCACCCGGATCCAACCTCAAACTCCCCCGCCCAACATGGTGCCCAACTAGAAGTACCCTCCCCCAGCATGCCCCGCGAGGGAAAAACCCTACTGGCAAGAAGGCGCTCTGGGCTGGACTCCACTGCCACCACCTGTCGCCCCAAAGTGGAACCGAAAACACAGCACAGAAACTAAATTTGCCCAAATCACATGGATGAAAGCTACATAACTCTCTCATCACCCTCTAAATTTAAGATAGAACCTGGACTGAAAGTACACAGGCGCTACATAAAAAATATAAAGTAAAATACAGTAAATATTAAAAAAATATGAAATTACATACCCCATCCCTCTGTGCTCTTGTGCACAGAAGAATTTTAAGCGTGCAATTTTAAAGTGTGACATGTTAGGTATCTATTTACTCAGCATAACATAACCACTTGCTTACTGGGCACATATACCCCCTTCGTGCCCAGGCGAAATTTCAGCTTCCGGCACTGCGTCGCTTTAACTGACAATTGCGCGGTCGTGCGACGTGGCACCCAAACAAAATTGGCGTCCCTTTTTTCCCCACAAATAGAGCTTTCTTTTGGTGGTATTTGATCGCCCGTGCGGTTTTTATTTTTTGCGTTATAATGAAAAAAAGAGCGACAATTTAAAAATATATATATATATTTTTTACTTGTTGCTATAATAAATATCCCATTTTTTTTTTTTTTTATATATTTTTTTCTCAGTTAAGGCCGATACGTATTCTTCTACGTATTTTTGTAAAAATAAAAAAAAAGTGACTGCTTTGCGCAAAAGTTATAGCACCTACAAAATAGGGGACATAATTATGATTTTTTTTTTTATATTTTTTTTTTACTAGTAATGGCGGCGATCTGCGATTTTTATTGGGACTGCGATATTGCGACGGACACATCGGACACTTTTGACACATTTTTGGCGGCATTCACATTCATACAGCGACCAGTGCTTTAAAAATGCACTAATTACTGTATAAATGTGACTGGCAGTGAAGGGGTTAACACTAGGGGGTGAGGAAGGGGTTAAATGTATTGCCTGGGTGTGTTCTAACTGTGTGGGGGGAGGGGGGTGACTGGGGGAGGTGACCGATGCTGTCTCCCTATGTACAAGGGAAACAGCATCTGTCACCTCACTGACAGGACGTGAAGCTCTGTGTTTACACTCAGAGCTCCACGTCCCTGCTGTCTCACCGACGATCGCGTGTACCTGACGGACATCGCGGCCGCCGGGTACACGCATCGGATCCTCGGTGATGCGTCGGGACTGTTTTTCCCCGCCGCGGCGCGCCACCCTGTGGCGCGCGCGGGAAATTACAAGCAAATCACGTCCAAAGACGTGACCCCGGCGCCTCAGGTCCGCGCTGTTCACGTATTTTGTTAATAGCGCGGACCTGAAGTGGTTAATATTTTACAAAAAAGTGGGTTGTCTATGTTGTTTTTTTTGCATTAACCACTTCAGGTCCGCGCTATTGACAAAATCCGTGAACAGCGCGGACCTGAGGCGCCGGGGTCACGTCTTTGGACGTGATTTGCTTGTAATTCCCCGCGCGCCACAGGGTGGCGCGCGGCGGGGAAAACAGTCCCGACGCATCACCGAGGATCCGATGCGTGTACCCGGCGGCCGCGATGTCCGTCAGGTACACGCGATCGTCGGTGAGAGAGCAGGGACGTGGAGCTCTGTGTGTAAACACAGAGCTTCACGTCCTGTCAGTGAGGTGACAGATGCTGTTTCTCTTGTACATAGGGAGACAGCATCGGTCACCTCCCCCAGTCACCCCCCTCCCCCCACACTGTCAGAACACACCCAGGCAATACATTTAACCCCTTCCTCGCCCCCTAGTGTTAACCCTTCAATGCCAGTCACATTTATACAGTAATTAGTGCATTTTTATAGCACTGGTCGCTGTATAAATGTGAATGGCGCCAAAAATGTGTCAAAAGTGTCCGATGTGTCCGTCGCAATATCGCAGTCCCAATAAAAATCGCAGATCGCCGCCATTACTAGTAAAAAAAAAATATAAAAAAAAAAATCATAATTATGTCCCCTATTTTGTAGGTGCTATAACTTTTGCGCAAAGCAGTCACTTATTGTGATTTTTTTTTTTTTTTTTACAAAAATACGTAGAAGAATACGTATCGACCTTAACTGAGAAAAAAAAAAAAAAAAAATGGGATATTTATTATATTTATATTTTTAAATTGTCGCTCTTTTTTTCATTATAGCGCAAAGAATAAAAACCGCACGGGCGATCAAATACCACCAAAAGAAAGCTCTATTTGTGGGGAAAAAAAGGACGGCAATTTTGTTTGGGAGCCACGTCGCACGACCGCGCAATTGTCAGTTAAAGCGACGCAGTGCCGGAAGCTGAAATTTCGCCTGGGCACGAAGGGGGTTTATGTGCCCAGTAAGCAAGTGGTTAAAGTGTATTTTTTTACAAAAAAAAATGCGTTTAAAAGACCACTGCACAAATACTGTGTGATATAAAAATATTACAACAA
>JAJQKJ010001773.1:0-69601 GCA_029574335.1 Rana kukunoris
GTTACAAATTCCTGGTTCTGGATGTGTTGCTGAGGCTTTGGTCAGTCACAGAAGGAGCGGTGGAGAAGGTGGCCGTCTGACCGATGTGTTCAGACAATTTTTTAGTCCACAGCCCCAAGGTCTGACTGGTTCCAGCAACCATCGCCAGCATTTGGTTTACATGGTCCGGGAATACCTAGGGGCAAAATTAGACTTGGACACCTTCCTCACTGAAAATCCTCTGGGTTACTGGGTCTTGAGGATGGATCACTGGCCAGAGCTTGCACAGTACGCAATTGAGCTACTGGCCTGTCCTGCATCCAGCGTTCTTTCGGAACGCACATTTAGTGCTGCTGGAGGCTTTGTAACCGGTCACAGGGTGGGCCTCTCCACCGACTTGATCGACCGACCTTCATAAAATGAATCAGGCTTGGATCACCACCAGCTACCAAGCACCTGATGCTGATGTTACTGAATAATATTATTTGAAATGTCAGATGCCTTGGAGACTGCTTATGCTGATGCTGAGTGACTATCCTGTTATGCTGAGTGACTATGCTTTTCCTCCTCAATGATCATGCTGATAGCTTGTAAGAAAATGTTTGGTTCTGGTCCCTGCCACCAGCTATGGCCCAATTTTTCTACCCCTGTTTAACAGGGGCGGTGTTATTACAATTTTTGATGCAATACTTTGCAGCAGGGCTCATTCCTGCGCTCCAAAGACCCAATTTTTCTGACCCTGTTCAACAATGGCATGTAATTACAATTCTTGATATAATATTTCACAGCAGGGCCCGCCCCATTCCTGCGCCCACCAAGACTAACTGTGAAGGGCTTACAGTGTTGTGGCAACACCAACACCTAGGGCCCAAATTTCTGCAGAGTATATTCGGCAGGCCCCTACTTTCAAACATCCAACTTACAAACAACTCCTACTTGCAAACGGAAGGAGACAACAGGAAGGGAAATTCTCTCCTGTAAAAGGTGCGATCTTCTGAACAGATGCACACAGACAGCAAAACAAATGTTACAGGGGTGATAAACCCTTCTCTATATTTTCAGAAAAGCTTAAAAAAAAGATTGTATGGCTGAAGCTACACTTAAAGAAGTACCAGTTGAAAATTACAAACAGATTCTACTTAACAACAAACCTACAGTCCCTGTCTTGTTTGCACCGCCTGTATACTGCTGTGCAAAGTATATAGGGCCAAAGGGCTTGTAATGGCCTGGGGGAGGGGTGAACCCATGCTATTTTTCTCAATGATTTTCATCCATATTGCAGGGACCAGACATTACATTAAAGCCGCAAGCAGTCTTAACCACCTGAGCCCCGGGCCATTGTCAATTGACGGCCTCACGGTGGCACTGAAAATCCAACAGGACGTCATATGAAGTCCTGGATTCCTCCGGCCACTGGGGGGGCGCGAGGCGCGAGCGCGCCGACACATGTGCCCGGCGCATCCCCGAGATGCCGATGCGCGCGCCTGGCGGTCGCGATGTCGGCAATGACAGAGCAGGGACGTGGAGCTCTGTGTGTAAACACAGAGCTTCACGTCCTGTCAGGGGAGAGAGGAGACCGATCTGTGTCCCTTGTACATAGGGACACAATCAGTCCCACCCCCCCCCCCACAGTTAGAACACATTACACATTTACTCATTGTTTTATGCCAGTCACATTTATACAGTAATTAGTGCATATTTACACAAAAGTTTCTGTGTCCGCCACATGTCGCAATAATTGCAGTCTGCAGTTGGCCATTATTTGGTTAATATTTTGGGCGAGCGATTGCGATTTTTTTTTACCAAAATGTTAGACGAATACTATCCCATTAAATAAATTGGGCTATTTATTACAGCAACAAGTACAAATATTGATATTTTTTTTGTTTTTTTTTGTTGTTATAGCGCAAAAAATAAAAACCGCAGAGGGTCAAATACCACCGAAATCTCTTTGTGGGGAAAAAAGGGCTTTTGGATAGGTGGTAAGGGGGTTGCTGGAAGGGTTTGTGAAGGCGCTTCAGTGGAAGCCGAGGGACAAATTGTGGTTCGGAGTGGCTGAGGCTTGGTGTACAAAGGAGCGGTGGAGGGTGGGGGATGTGTTGACAAGTGTTAGGAAGGGGGCCAGGGGGGGGGATGGTTTCAGGCAATTTGGCCATGGTGGGACTAGGGGGGGGATGACGGGGGGCAAAATGAGGGACACTAGTAGAAAGGGTTACTGGGGGGGGAAGAGCTTGCTGAGGAGCTAGGGAGCTGCGTCCTGCATTCATCGTCTTTATCATTTTTAAGGCTGCTGGAGGGTTGTGGTGGGGGGGTGGGGTGGAGGGTGGGGCCCTTTAAAAAGAATCGTGGGATTACCAGCACCGGGGGATGATGGGTTAGGAATGAATACGGAAGGCCCTGCTTTGAAACAGATGCCTTGGAGGGGCCCTGTGATGCTGAGTGACCTGGGCGGGACTTCCTGTGGAGTGGAAAATGGTGGGATGGGTTGAGAAAATGGGGGTTGTGGGGGCCACAAATACTTTGGGGGGTTTTGTTACCCAAGGGGGGGTTGGGCCAATGGCATGTAATTAAATGCCAATATTTCACAGCGGGGGCCCATTCCTGCGCTAGACTAATGTGGGGGACAGTGTTGTGGAACCACCACTATGGGGATTTCTGGAGAGTATTCGGGGTGGTTTCAAACATGAGGACAAACTCCTACTTGTACAGGAGGGAGAAGGTTCTCTTTATTATGCGCTTGTGTTTTGACAGCAAAACAAATGTTTGAGGGGTGATTCTTCTTATTTTTTGAAGATGTTTAAAAAAACAAATGTGGCCGGGTTTTTTTTTTTTTTTTACTTATTCTTTACCACAGTTGTTTTTTTTTGTTTTTCATGGTTTATTTATGCCTTTTTTTTTAATTTTTTATTTTTTTTTTGCATTGCCCAGGTATTTTTATTTTTAAGCTTAATTTTCTTTTGGCCTTAAATTCATTTGGCTTTCCACCTGAGCCCCGGGCCATTGTCAATTCGCCTCATGGCTCCTGGATTCGACGTCTGGCAGGGGTCAGAGGGGGGCGCCCGAGATGCGCCGACATTGTGCCCGGGTATCTTGCGAGCGTGCTTGGTGCTTTTTGTGTGTTAACACAGATTCTTTCATCTTGTTTTTTTGTTTCCCCCACAGTTATTTACACATTTATTTCCCCTAGTTTTAACCCTTTTGTATTTTTAATTTTTTTTTTGGTTGTCCCATAATGTCGCAATCCCAATAAAAAAAAAAAAACGCAGTTCGCCGCCATTACTAAGAAAAAAAAATATAAATATTTTGTCCCATATTTTGTAAGCGCTTTATTGCGATTTTTTTTTTTTTTTTACCAAAAATATGTAGAAGAATACGTATCGACCTAAACTGAGAAAAAATAAAAAAATTAAAAAAATTGGGCTATTTATTACAGCAACAAGTACAAACTATTGATATTTTTTTTCAAAATTGTTGCTTTTTTTGTTTATAGCGCAAAAAATAAAAACCGCAGAGGTGATCAAATACCACCAAAAGAAATCTCTATTTGTGGGGAAAAAAAGGCGCCAATTTTGTTTGGGAGTCACGCCGCACGACCACGCAATTGTCAGGTAAAGCCACGCAGTGCTGGAAGCTGAAATTTCACCTGGGCAGGAGGGGGGTATATGTGCTCAGTAAGCAAGTGGTTACACTTTTTTTTCATATAGAAATGTCATTTTGTGCAGGGACAGTTCTAAACATGGGAAACACGTGCCACTTCACAGGCATACTATAGACACCCAGCAGGTACGATATTTAAAGACATTTATCTTTTCACTTTAAGCATCATTACACTGCTCCTGAAAAAAACTTCCATTTTTAAAAACACTCCCCTGGGGCAGGACCCGGGTCCCCCAACCCATTTGAGGACAATAACTTGCATATTAGCCTTTAAAATTAGCACTTCTGATTTAGAACGTTCGGGTCCCATAGACTTCAATAGGGTTCTAAAGTTTGCAGGAACGTTCGGTCTGTTCGAAGGTTCTGGATGAGAACCGAACCGGGGGGTGTTCGGCTCATCCCTAGTCATGAACGTCCCTCAATACTGACCACCAGAGTCATCTACGTTCTCATCGATCAGGACCAGCTCCATCTACGCTGCCGGCAGACAACCTCATACTCACCATCACTTTTCTCCATGACTTCCTTCTGACACGTGTCCTGGACATTGACTGTACAGTTGACAATGAATTCTGGGGATGAGCAGTCATCTCTTTGGAATTCTTCACACTGGTAGCACTGGATCTGCAGAGCCAGGCCTACAAGAAAGAGACAGAAAAGAGAAATATGGTGAGACCAGATGAAGGTAATCTTAAAGATGAAGCTTCTTATGGTGGAAAAAATGAATAGTGATGAGCTGCACTGTCCTGGGTTTGGTCTTAGTGATGTTCATTGAACCCAAATCCCATTGAAATCAAGAGGCACCAAATCTGTCAAATAAAGATTACCAATTTTCTGGGCTAAAAGGCAGAAGTGTGTGAGAAATAGCATGGAAATGTGCGCTGCCCTCGGGAACATGTTTTCAAAATTCCATTTGTCAGGAGCCTTGATTTTAAAATGCTTAAAGTGAACCATTAGAAGTGCCCAGTGCCTTTAAACAACATACCTGGGGATCCTTATCCTGCCTGTGGAGGGGTAAGTCTGATGTACAGAAAGTGCTGCAGCAGCGCTAACATTTGTGTAGCACTACCCCCATAGGAGCCGCAGATGTCAGGGTTCCCCACTGCCGCACAGCCAGGCACACAGCACTTCCTTCTTTACAGACACAGAAAACAGTCTTTTGGTTTTTGTTGTCATTAGGGGGATGATAACTTGGAAGGGGTAGGGATTTTGGGATGCCCAACTTGAAAAATGTCCAACAAACAGAGCCAGGGACGTCTTCCTGCCTATTTACAGCTTCTTCTTCGTCCTGCACAACACTTGACTCTTTGCACCGCTTTGCTGGGTCCCTCCTTTCTGGGAACTAACAGTCTCTCGTTAGATCAATAGCCCCTTACAGGCAGGAACTCTCTGTCCCTTGTGGAAAATAGCACAGCATCCTGTATCACCTTTCTCTTCCTTGTAGACACGGGTCCCAACTCTACTTCCCACAGAAATGCCAGCCCACCCGGCTGCCCCTTCCCCAGCCCACTCGGCTGCCACTTCCCCAGCCCACTCGGCTGCCACTTCCCCAGCCCACTCGGCTGCCACTTCCCCAGCCCACTCGGCTGCCCCCTCCCCAGCCCACTCGGCTGCCACTTTCCTCCAGCCCAACTCGGCCTGCCCCTTCCCCAGCCCACTCGGCTGCCCACTTCCCCAGCCCACCCGGCTGCCACTTCCCCAGCCCACTCGGCTGCCACTTCCCCAGCCACTCGGCTTGCCACTTCCCCAGGCCCACTCGGCTGCCCCTTCCCCAGCCCACTCGGCTGCCACCTTCCCCAGCCCACTCGGCTGCCACTTCCCCAGCCACCCGGCTGCCACTTCCCCAGCCCACTCGGCTGCCCCTTCCCCAGCCCACTCGGCTGCCCTTCCCCAGCCCACTCGGCTGCCCACTTCCCCAGCCCACTCGGCTGCCCCTTCCCCAGCCCACTCGGCTGCCCCTTCTTCCCCAGCCCACTCGGCTGCCCCTTCCCCAGCCCCAACTCCGCACTGCCCTGCCACTTCCCCAGCCCACTCGGCTGCCACTTCCCCAGCCCACTCTCGGCTGCCCTTCCCCAGCCCACCAGCTCCGGCTGCCACTTCCCCAGCCCACTCGGCTGCCACTTCCCCAGCCCACTCGGCTGCCACTTCCCCAGCCCACTCGGCTGCCACTTCCCCAGCCCACTCGGCTGCCACTTCCCCAGCCCACTCGGCTGCCCCTCCCCAGCCCACTCGGCTGCCACTTCCCCAGCCCACTCGGCTGCCACTTCGCACAGCCCCACCACTCGGCTGCCACTTCCCAGCCCACTCGGCTGCCCTTCCCCAGCCCCATCGGCTACTGCCCACATTCCCAGCCCACTCGGCTGCCCCCTTCCCCAGCACTCGGCCACCTTCCCAGCCCACTTTGCCCCTTCCCCCCACTCGGCTGCCCCTTCCCAGCCCACTCGGCTGCCACTTCCCCAGCCCACCCGGCCCCCTCCTTTCCCAGTCTATTCAACTGACACACTGGGAGATGGCAAGGTTAGATGACGACTTGGCACACCGCTGTCTTCAAAGAACACTGCTACAGATGGCAGCCTGTCCCTGCACCGTGCTGATCTACTCACTATCTCCTTGCTCTCTCCGGATAGGGTCCCTTCAGGCCAGCCCAAGGTAAAACCCCTCCCCTGCAGGGGTGCCTCAAGGGCCACCAACAGCACTTAGTTCCTTACCAGGCCCACTTCAAGGCAACCCTCCTGGCTTTCACTCACTAACTTCCAGAATGTTCCCCAACCTTCTAGAAACAGGGGGAAGCACCAGAGAGCTGCCAGGATAAGTCATCCAGCCCTGACCTCTAATAACCCTGACCCAGGTTCATCCCTGGGCCAGGCTATAATTTGCCTTCTTTAAAAAAACGACAAACAAAAAACAACATTACTTAGTTCCTTAAAGAGGTACGCTGTTCTTTTTAATAAGCTGACAATGAACGTTGTTTGCTGGATGATTGTTTGCAAATGTCACTTTTGCTGTAAAAGATTTAAATGAAACCGCATGCAAAAAGAAAGAAAAAACGTCCCCATAAAATGCAGACCCCTAATCCGAACATGCAACCTAGCCTGAACCATTCTATACTCTCAACATGGGGGGGGGGCTTGGCCCCTAGATGATGAGGACAAGGGCCTTGAACTCACAGCCCTGGCTGGTGTGCCGGGGGGGGGGGGGCTTATTAGAATCTAGAAGTCCCTTAATAATAAAGAGGCTGCCAATTCGTGCCTTCCCCTCACATTGCTGGTTTTGAGGTACATACCCCCAATCATTCATCCAAACATTTGGACACAGACCTCCTCTGTCTACTAGGTGGAGTCATCCTGACTCCTGGACACAGACCTCCTCTGTCTCCTAGGTGGAGTCATCCTGACTCCTGGACACAGACCTCCTCTGTCTCCTAGGTGGAGTCATCCTGACCCCTGGACACAGACCTCCTCTGTCTCCTAGGTGGAGTCATCCTGACCCCTGGACACAGACCTCCTCTGTCTACTAGGTGGAGTCATCCTGACTCCTGGACACAGACCTCCTCTGTCTCCTAGGTGGAGTCATCCTGACTCCTGGACACAGACCTCCTCTGTCTCCTAGGTGGAGTCATCCTGACTCCTGGACACAGACCTCCTCTGTCTCCTAGGTGGAGTCATCCTGACTCCTGGACACAGACCTCCTCTGTCTCCTAGGTGGAGTCATCCTGACTCCTGGACACAGACCTCCTCTGTCTCCTAAGTGGAACACTCCTGACTCCTGGACACAGACCTCCTCTGTCTCCTAGGTGGAGTCATCCTGACCCCTGGACACAGACCTCCTCTGTATTCTAGGTGTAGTCATCCTGACTCCTGGGCACAGACCTCCTCTGTCTCCTAAGTGGAACACTCCTGACTCCTGGACACAGACCTCCCTCTGTATTTTAGGTGTAGTCATCCTGACTCCTGGACACAGACCTCCTCTGTATTTTAGGTGTAGTCATCCTGACTCCTGGGCACAGACCTCCTCTGTCTCCTAAGTGGAACACCCCTGACTCCTGGACACAGACCTCCTCTGTCTCCTAGGTGGAACACCCCTGACTCCTGGACACAGACCTCCTCTGTCTCTAGGTGGAGTCATCCTGACCCTGGACACAGACCTCCTCTGTATTCTAGGTGTAGTCATCCTGACTCCTGGGCACAGACCTCCTCTGTCTTCTAGGTGGAACACTCCTGGACACAGACCTCCTCTGTCTCCTAGGTGTAGTCCTCCTAACTCCTGGACACAGTGGAGTTGAAGACGGTGATGGTGGATTTCTGGTGTTGGTGTTGTTGAAGTCGGTGATGGTAGAATTCTGGTAGTGGTGGAGGACTTGATGGTGGTGGAGGACTTGGTGGTGGCATTTCTGAGGGCAGTGATGAAGAATTTGGAGGTAGGGTGACACTAGTGGTAGATCTGGTACTTGTGGTCCCAAGGCTGTGAAGGTAATGGAGGGGGAGTGTGACATGTTGGTGGAACTAGTAGTGGTGGTATTGAGGAAGACGGTGATGATAGATGTAGAGATAGGGGAACAATAGTGGTGGTATTGAGGAAAACTGCAATGGTGGAGGAGACGGTGGAATGACAACAACTCCATTGAAAGCGGAGATGGCCAGGTGAGGATATGACAATATACAGGTTAGGTGGAGGCATTGAGGAAGATGGTGATGATAGATGTGGAGGTGGACAGTAGTGGTCATGGTACGAAGGAGATAAGCAATGGTGGAGGTGATGATAGACGTGGAGGGGACAGTAGTGGTGGCGGTACGAAGGAGATAAGCAATGGTTGAGGTGGACAGTAGTGGTCATGGTACGAAGGAGATAAGCAATGGTGGAGGTGATGATAGACGTGGAGGTGGACAGTAGTAGTGGTGGTGGTATGAAGGAGATAAGCAATGGTAGAGGTGATGATAGACGTGGAGGGGACAGTAGTGGTGGCGGTACGAAGGAGATAAGCAATGGTGGAGTTGATGATAGACGTGGAGGAGGACAGTAGTGGTGGTGGTATGAAGGAGATAAGCAATGGTTGAGGTGGACAGTAGTGGTCATGGTACGAAGGAGATAAGCAATGGTGGACGTGATGATGGACGTGGAGGAGGACAGTAGTGGTCGCGGTACGAAGGAGATAAGCAATGGTGGAGGTGATGATAGACGTGGAGGAGGACAGTAGTGGTGGACAGTAGTGGTCGTGGTACGAAGGAGATAAGCAATGGTGGAGGTGATAATAGACGTGGAGGAGGACAGTAGTGGTAGCGGTACGAAGAAAATAAGCAATGGTGGAGGTGATGATAGACGTGGAGGAGGACAGTAGTGATCGTGGTACGAAGGAGATAAGCAATGGTGGAGGTGATGATAGACGTGGAGGAGGACAGTAGTGGTGGACAGTAGTGGTCGTGGTACGAAGGAGATAAGCAATGGTGGAGGTGATGATAGACGTGGAGGAGGACAGTAGTGGTGGACAGTAGTGGTCGTGGCACGAAGGAGATAAGCAATGGTGGAGGTGATGATAGACCTGGAGGAGGACAGTAGTGGTGGGACAGTAGTGGTCATGGTACGAAGGAGATAAGCAATGGTGGAGGTGATGATAGACGTGGAGGAGGACAGTAGTGGTGGACAGTAGTGGTCGTGGTACGAAGGAGATAAGCAATGGTTGAGGTGATGATAGACGTGGAGGAGGACAGTAGTGGTGGCGGTACGAAGGAAAAAAGCAATGGTGGAGGTGATGATAGACGTGGAGGAGGACAGTAGTGGTGGACAGTAGTGGTCGTGGTACGAAGGAGATAAGCAATTGTGCATGTGATGATAGACGTGGAGGAGGACAGTAGTGGTGGACAGTAGTGGTCGTGGTACAAAGGAGATAAGCAATGGTGGACGTGGAGAAGGACAGTAGTGGTGGACAGTAGTGGTCGTGGTACGAAGGAGATAAGCAATGGTGGAGGTGATGATAGACGTGGAGGAGGACAGTAGTGGTGGACAGTAGTGGTCGTGGTACGAAGGAGATAAGCAATGGTGGAGGTGATGATAGACGTGGAGGAGGACAGTAGTGGTGGCGGTACGAAGGAGGTAAGCAATGGTGGAGGTGATGATAGACGTGGAGGAGGACAGTAGTTAGTGGTCGCGGTACAAAGGAGATAAGCAATGGTTGAGGAGGACAGTAGTGGTGGCGGTACGAAGAGATGGTGGAGGTGATGATGGACGTGGAGGGGGACAGTAGTGGTGGTGGTACGAAGGAGATGGTGGAGGTGATGATGGACGTGGAGGGGGACAGTAGTGGTCGTGGTACGAAGATGGTGGACGTGATGATGGACGTTGAGGGGACAGTAGTGGTCGGTGGTACGAAGGAGATGGTGGAGTGATGATGGATGGATGGTGGGAGAGTGAGGTGGTGGTACAGTGGAGGAGGACGTGAAGTGGAGTGGTGAGGGGGAGAGTAGGAACGTGGAGGTGAGAGAGGGAGTGCGTGGAGGAGTGAGTGGAGTGAGGGAGTGTGGTGGGAGTAGAAGTGGAGTGGAAGAGTGGTAGTGATGGTGGACGTGATGATGGACGATGGACGTGGAGGAGGACAGTAGTGGTGGACAGTAGTGGTCGTGGTACGAAGGAGATAAGTAATGGTGGAGGTGATGATGGACGTGGAGGAGGACAGTAGTGGTCGCGGTACGAAGGAGGTAAGCAATGGTGGACGTGATGATGGACGTGGAGGAGGAAAGTAGTGGTTGTGGTACGAAGGAGATAAGCAATGGTGGGCGGTGATGATGGACGTGGAGGAGGACAGTAGTGGTCGCGGTACGAAGGAGATAAGCAATGGTGGACGTGGAGGGGGACAGTAGTGGTGGTGGTACGAAGGAGATGGTGGAGGTGATGATAGACGTGGAGGAGGACAGTAGTGGTCATGGTACGAAGGAGATAAGCAATGGTGGACGTGATGATGGACGTGGAGGAGGACAGTAGTGGTCGCGGTATGAAGGAGATAAGCAATGGTGGACGTGATGATGTACGTGGAGGAGGACAGTAGTGGTGGACAGTAGTGGTCGTGTGGTACGAAGGAGATAAGCAATGGTGGAGGTGATGATAGACGTGGAGGAGGACAGTAGTGGTGGACAGTAGTGGTCGTGGTACGAAGGAGATAAGCAATGGTGGGAGGTGACGATAGACGTGGAGGAGGACAGTAGTGGTGGACAGTAGTGGTCGTGGTACGAAGGAGATAAGCAATGGTGGAGGTGATGATAGACGTGGAGGAGGACAGTGGTGGTGGCGGTACGAAGGAGATAAGCAATGGTGGAGGTGATGATAGACGTGGAGGAGGACAGTAGTGGTGGACAGTAGTGGTCGTGGTACGAAGGAGATAAGCAATGGTGGAGGTGATGATAGACGTGGAGGAGGACAGTAGTGGTGGACAGTAGTGGTCGTGGTACGAAGGAGATAAGCAATGGTGGAGGTGATGATAGACGTGGAGGAGGACAGTAGTGGTGGACAGTAGTGGTCGTGGTACGAAGGAGATAAGCAATGGTGGAGGTGATGATAGACGTGGAGGAGGACAGTGGTGGTGGCGGTACGAAGGAGATAAGCAATGGTGGAGGTGATGATAGACGTGGAGGAGGACAGTAGTGGTGGACAGTAGTGGTCGTGGTACGAAGGAGAGCAAGCAATGGTGGAGGTGATGATAGACGTGGAGGAGGACAGTAGTGGTGGACAGTAGTGGTCATGGTACGAAGGAGATAAGCAATGGTGGAGGTGATGATAGACGTGGAGGAGGACAGTAGTGGTGGACAGTAGTGGTCGTGGTACGAAGGAGATAAGCAATGGTGGAGGTAATGATAGACGTGGAGGAGGACAGTAGTGGTGGCGGTACGAAGTAAATAAGCAATGGTGGAGGTGATGATAGACGTGGAGGAGGACAGTAGTGGTGGACAGTAGTGGTCGTGGTACGAAGGAGATAAGCAATGGTGGAGGTGATAATAGACGTGGAGGAGGACAGTAGTGGTGGCGGTACGAAGGAGATAAGCAATGGTGCATGTGATGATAGACGTGGAGGAGGACAGTAGTGGTGGACAGTAGTGGTCGTGGTACGAAGGAGATAAGGAATGGTGGAGGTGATGATAGACGTGGAGGAGGACAGTAGTGGTGGACAGTAGTGGTCGTGGTACGAAGGAGATAAGCAATGGTGGAGGTGATGATAGACGTGGAGGAGGACAGTAGTGGTGGCGGTACGAAGGAGATAAGCAATGGTGGAGGTGATGATAGACGTGGAGGAGGACAGTAGTGGTCGCGGTACGAAGGAGATAAGCAATGGTGGAGGTGATGATAGACGTGGAGGAGGACAGTAGTGGTGGTGGTACGAAGGAGATGGTGGAGGTGATGATGGACGTGGAGGGGGACAGCAGTGGTGGTGGTACGAAGGAGATGGTGGAGGTGATGATGGACGTGGAGGGGGACAGTAGTGGTCGTGGTACGAACGAGATGGTGGACGTGATGATGGACGTTGAGGGGGACAGTAGTGGTGGTGGTACGAAGGAGATGGTGGACGTGATGATGGACGTGGAGGAGGACAGTAGTGGTGGACAGTAGTGGTCGTGGTACGAAGGAGATAAGTAATGGAGGTGGAGGTGATGATGGACGTGGAGGAGGACAGTAGTGGTCGCGGTACGAAGGAGGTAAGCAATGGTGGACGTGATGATGGACGTGGAGGAGGAAAGTAGTGGTTGTGGTACGAAGGAGATAAGCAATGGTGGCGGTGATGATGGACGTGGAGGAGGACAGTAGTGGTCGCGGTACGAAGGAGATAAGCAATGGTGGACGTGGAGGGGGACATTAGTGGTGGTGGTACGAAGGAGATGGTGGAGGTGATGATAGACGTGGAGGAGGACAGTAGTGGTCATGGTACGAAGGAGATAAGCAATGGTGGACGTGATGATGGACGTGGAGGAGGACAGTAGTGGTCGCGGTATGAAGGAGATAAGCAATGGTGGACGTGATGATGTACGTGGAGGAGGACAGTAGTGGTGGACAGTAGTGGTCGTGGTACGAAGGAGATAAGCAATGGTGGAGGTGATGATAGACGTGGAGGAGGACAGTAGTGGTGGACAGTAGTGGTCGTGGTACGAAGGAGATAAGCAATGGTGGAGGTGACGATAGACGTGGAGGAGGACAGTAGTGGTGGACAGTAGTGGTCGTGGTACGAAGGAGATAAGCAATGGTGGAGGTGATGATAGACGTGGAGGAGGACAGTGGTGGTGGCGGTACGAAGGAGATAAGCAATGGTGGAGGTGATGATAGACGTGGAGGAGGACAGTAGTGGTGGACAGTAGTGGTCGTGGTACGAAGGAGATAAGCAATGGTGGAGGTGATGATAGACGTGGAGGAGGACAGTAGTGGTGGACAGTAGTGGTCGTGGTACGAAGGAGATAAGCAATGGTGGAGGTGATGATAGACGTGGAGGAGGACAGTAGCGGTGGACAGTAGTGGTCGTGGTACGAAGGAGATAAGCAATGGTGGAGGTGATGATAGACGTGGAGGAGGACAGTAGTGGTCGCGGTACAAAGGAGATAAGCAATGGTGGAGGAGGACAGTAGTGGTGGCGGTACGAAGGAGATGGTGGAGGTGATGATGGACGTGGAGGGGGACAGTAGTGGTGGTGGTACGAAGGAGATGATGGACGTGGAGGGGGACAGTAGTGGTCGTGGTATGAACGAGATGGTGGACGTGATGATGGACGTTGAGGGGGACAGTAGTGGTGGTGGTACGAAGGAGATGGTGGACGTGATGATGGACGTGGAGGAGGACAGTAGTGGTGGACAGTAGTGGTTGTGGTACGAAGGAGATAAGCAATGGTGGCGGTGATGATGGACGTGGAGGAGGACAGTAGTGGTCGCGGTACGAAGGAGATAAGCAATGGTGGACGTGGAGGGGGACAGTAGTGGTGGTGGTACGAAGGAGATGGTGGAGGTGATGATAGACGTGGAGGAGGACAGTAGTGGTCATGGTACGAAGGAGATAAGCAATGGTGGACGTGATGATGGACGTGGAGGAGGACAGTAGTGGTGGCGGTACGAAGGAGATAAGCAATGGTGGACGTGATGATGGACGTGGAGGAGGACAGTAGTGGTCGCGGTACGAAGGAGATAAGCAATGGTGGAGGGGGACAGTAGTGGTGGTGGTACGAAGGAGATGGTGGAGGTGATGATGGACGTGGAGGGGGACAGTAGTGGTGGCGGTACGAAGGAGATGGTAGAGGTGATGATGGACGTGGAGGAGGACAGTAGTGGTGGCGGTACGAAGGAGATAAGCAATGGTGGAGGGGGACAGTAGTGGTGGTGGTACTAAGGAGATGGTGGAGGTGATGATGGACGTGGAGGGGGACAGTAGTGGTCGCGGTACGAAGGAGATGGTGGATGTGATGATGGACGTGGAGGGGGACAGTAGTGGTGGCGGTACGAAGGAGATGGTGGAGGTGATGATGGACGTGGAGGGGGACAGTAGTGGTCGCGGTACGAAGGAGATGGTGGATGTGATGATGGACGTGGAGGGGGACAGTAGTGGTGGCGGTACGAAGGAGATGGTGGAGGTGATGATGGACGTGGAGGGGGACAGTAGTGGTGGCGGTACGAAGGAGATGGTGGAGGTGATGATGGACGTGGAGGGGGACAGTAGTGGTGGCGGTACGAAGGAGATGGTGGAGGTGATGATGGACGTGGAGGGGGACAGTAGTGGTGGCGGTACGAAGGAGATGGTGGAGGTAATGATGGACGTGGAGGGGGACAGTAGTGGTGGCGGTACGAAGGAGATGGTGGAGGTGATGATGGACGTGGAGGGGGACAGTAGTGGTGGCGGTACGAAGGAGATGGTGGAGGTGATGATGGACGTGGAGGGGGACAGTAGTGGTCGCGGTACGAAGGAGATGGTGGAGGTGATGATGGATGGACGTGGAGGGGGACAGTAGTGGTGGCGGTACGAAGGAGATGGTGGAGGTGATGATGGACGTGGAGGGGGACAGTAGTGGTGGCGGTACGAAGGAGATGGTGGATGTGATGATGGACGTGGAGGGGGACAGTAGTGTGGTGGTGGTACGAAGGAGATGGTGGAGGTGATGATGGACGTGGAGGGGGACAGTAGTGGTGGCGGTACGAAGGAGATGGTAGAGGTGATGATGGACGTGGAGGGGGACAGTAGTGGTCGCGGTACGAAGGAGATAAGCAATGGTGGAGGGGGACAGTAGTGGTGGCGGTACTAAGGAGATGGTGGATGTGAAGGTCCAGGGAAAGTGGTACTCAGGACGGCAGCAGTGGTGACGGTGGAGGTGGTTCTAGTGGTGAGGATCCAGATAAAGCTGCATTATGATAACTGAGGACCGGCCATTATATAAACCCCATTAGAGTGGAGACCATTAAGACGGTGGTGGACTGCGGCTCCTCTGATGGTATTAGCAGTCTCTTAGCAGAGGGGTCGGTGTCGATTAGCACACAACAAAAGCCAAAGAAAATTGTGATGGGAAACTGAGAACCTGAAGAAAATGACATGAAAGGGACAAAGTGACCGATAATCACAGCTGCCCGTCGCGTCTTTCTGATCTCGCTCCTTCTCCGCGCCCCGGACCATTCACTGCACACAGACTAATGGAATCCTAATAACAGTCTGCCGCTCCTACCGAGGAGAAAGACAGAATCACCACGGGCCCCCCCCCCCCCCCCGCACCACGGGCCCCCAACCGCGAAAAGACTGACAGAGAGCAAATTGAGTGCTGACCACACCGGGCAGAAGACAATGTGAGCTCCAGGAGGGCTTTGGGGAGCGCAATACCACGACTGTCACAAAGGGATTCGAGGAATGAGAGTGACGGGGAGACAGAGAGCGACTATGGAAGGAAGCGAAATGGAAGGACTCCACTAGACAGACCATAAGAGAGACAGAGACACAGAACCTAAGAATGAGACCGCTAGAGGGAATATACAAGAGACATACGATGAGATTAAGAGAGACAGAAGACACCCCTAGAGAGGACATAGGAGAGAGATTCCGAGAGGTAGAGAGGTGCAGCAGAGTCATAGAGAGGGAGAGAGAGGTGCAGCAGAGTCATAGAGAGGGAGAGAGAGGTGCAGCAGAGTCATACAGAGGGAGAGAGAGGTGCAGCAGAGTCAGAGAGAGGGAGAGAGAGGTGCAGCAGAGTCATAGAGAGGGAGAGAGAGGGTGCAGCAGAGTCATAGAGAGGGGAGAGAGAGGTGCAGCAGAGTCATACAGAGGGAGAGAGAGGTGCAGCAGAGTCATACAGAGGGGGAGAGAGAGGTGCAGCAGAGTCATACAGAGGGAGAGAGAGGTGCAGCAGAGTCATAGAGAGGGAGAGAGAGGTGCAGCAGAGTCATAGAGAGGGAGAGAGAGGTGCAGCAGAGTCATAGAGAGGGAGAGAGAGGTGCAGCAGAGTCATAGAGAGGGAGAGACAGGTGCAGCAGAGTCATAGAGAGGGAGAGAGAGACAGGTGCAGCAGAGTCATAGAGAGAGAGAGAGAGGTGCAGCAGAGTCATAGAGAGGGAGAGGTGCAGCAGAGTCATAGAGAGGGAGAGGTGCAGCAGAGTCATAGAGAGGGAGAGGTGCAGCAGAGTCATAGAGAGGGAGAGAGAGGTGCAGCAGAGTCATAGAGAGGGAGAGAGAGGTGCAGCAGAGTCACACAGAGGGAGAGAGAGGTGCAGCAGAGTCACACAGAGGGAGAGAGAGGTGCAGCAGAGTCATAGAGAGGGAGAGAGAGGTGCAGCAGAGTCATACAGAGGGAGAGAGAGGTGCAGCAGAGTCATACAGAGGGAGAGAGAGGTGCAGCAGAGTCATACAGAGAGAGAGAGAGAGAGGTGCAGCAGAGTCATAGAGAGGGAGAGGTGCAGCAGAGTCATACAGAGGGAGAGGTGCAGCAGAGTCATACAGAGGGAGAGAGAGGTGCAGCAGAGTCATAGAGAGGGAGAGACAGGTGTGCAGCAGAGTCATAGAGAGGGAGAGACAGACAGGTGCAGCAGAGTCATACAGAGGGAGAGAGAGGTGCAGCAGAGTCATACAGAGGGAGAGAGAGGTGCAGCAGAGTCATAGAGAGGGAGAGAGGTGCAGCAGAGTCATAGAGAGGGAGAGAGAGGTGCAGCAGAGTCATAGAGAGGGAGAGACAGGTGCAGCAGAGTCATAGAGAGGGAGAGACAGGTGCAGCAGAGTCATAGAGAGGGAGAGACAGGTGCAGCAGAGTCATAGAGAGGGAGAGAGGTGCAGCAGAGTCATAGAGAGGGAGAGGTGCAGCAGAGTCATAGAGAGGGAGAGGTGCAGCAGAGTCATAGAGAGGGAGAGAGGTGCAGCAGAGTCATACAGAGGGAGAGAGAGGTGCAGCAGAGTCATAGAGAGGGAGAGAGAGGTGCAGCAGAGTCATAGAGAGGGAGAGAGAGGTGCAGCAGAGTCATACAGAGGGAGAGAGAGGTGCAGCAGAGTCATAGAGAGGGAGAGAGAGGTGCAGCAGAGTCATAGAGAGGGAGAGAGAGGTGCAGCAGAGTCATAGAGAGGGAGAGAGAGGTGCAGCAGAGTCATACAGAGGAAGAGAGAGGTGCAGCAGAGTCATACAGAGGGAGAGGTGCAGCAGAGTCATAGAGAGGGAGAGAGAGGTGCAGCAGAGTCATACAGAGGGAGAGGTGCAGCAGAGTCATAGACAGGGGAGAGACAGGTGCAGCAAAGTCATAGAGAGGGAGAGAGGTGCAGCAGAGTGATAGAGAGGGAGAGACAGGTGCAGCAGAGTCATAGAGAGGAGAGAGGTGCAGCAGAGTCATAGAGAGGGAGAGAGAGGTGCAGCAGAGTCATACAGAGGGAGAGAGAGGTGCAGCAGAGTCATACAGAGGGAGAGGTGCAGCAGAGTCATAGAGAGGGAGAGAGAGGTGCAGCAGAGTCATACAGAGGGAGAGGTGCAGCAGAGTCATAGACAGGGAGAGACAGGTGCAGCAAAGTCATAGAGAGGGAGAGAGGTGCAGCAGAGTGATAGAGAGGGAGAGACAGGTGCAGCAAAGTCATAGAGAGGGAGAGAGGTGCAGCAGAGTCATAGAGAGGGAGAGACAGGTGCAGCAGAGTCATAGAGAGGGAGAGAGAGGTGCAGCAGAGTCATAGAGAGGGAGAGACAGATGCAGCAGAGTCATAGAGAGGGAGAGAGGTGCAGCAGAGTCATAGAGAGGGAGAGACAGGTGCAGCAGAGTCATAGAGAGGGAGAGAGGTGCAGCAGAGTCATAGAGAGGGAGAGAGAGGTGCAGCAGAGTCATAGAGAGGGAGAGAGAGGTGCAGCAGAGTCATAGAGAGGGAGAGGTGCAGCAGAGTCATAGAGAGGGAGAGAGAGGTGCAGCAGAGTCATAGAGGGAGAGGTGCAGCAGAGTCATAGAGAGGGAGAGACAGGTGCAGCAGAGTCATAGAGAGGGAGAGACAGGTGCAGCAGAGTCATAGAGAGGGAGAGACAGGTGCAGAGAGTCATAGAGAGAGAGGTGCAGCAGAGTCATAGAGAGGGAGAGAGAGGTGCAGCAGAGTCATAGAGAGGGAGAGAGAGGTGCAGCAGAGTCATAGAGAGGGGAGAGACAGGTGCAGCAGAGTCATAGAGAGGGAGAGACAGGTGCAGCAGAGTCATAGAGAGGGAGAGACAGGTGCAGCAGAGTCATAGAGAGGGAGAGACAGGTGCAGCAGAGTAGAGGGAGAGGTAGAGAGGGAGAGGTGCAGCAGAGTCATAGAGAGGGAGCAGAGGGAGAGAGAGGTGCAGCAGAGTCATACAGAGGGAGACAGAGTGGTGCAGCAGAGTCATACAGAGGGAGTGCAGAGAGGTGCAGCAGAGTCATAGAGAGGGAGAGAGTGCAGCAGAGTCAGCAGAGAGGGAGAGAGAGGTGCAGCAGAGTCATAGAGAGGGAGAGAGAGGTGCAGCAGAGTCATAGAGAGGGAGAGACAGGTGCAGCAGAGTCATAGAGAGGGAGAGACAGGTGCAGCAGAGTCATAGAGAGGGAGAGACAGGTGCAGCAGAGTCATAGAGAGGGAGAGAGGTGCAGCAGAGTCATAGAGAGGGAGAGAGTGCAGCAGAGTGCAGAGAGGGAGAGGTGCAGCAGAGTCATAGAGAGGAGGGAGAGGTGCAGCAGAGTCATAGCAGAGGGAGAGGTGCAGCAGAGTCATAGCAGCAGAGTCAGAGAGAGGTGCAGCAGAGTCATAGAGAGGGAGAGAGAGGTGCAGCAGAGTCATAGAGAGGGAGCAGAGGGAGAGAGAGGTGCAGCAGAGTCATAGAGAGGGAGAGAGAGTGCAGCAGAGTCATAGAGAGGGAGAGAGTGCAGCAGAGTCATAGAGAGGGAGAGGTGCAGCAGAGTCATAGAGAGGGAGAGAGTGCAGCAGAGTCATAGAGAGGGAGAGGTGCAGCAGAGTCATAGAGAGGGAGAGACAGGTGCAGCAGAGTCATAGAGAGGGAGAGGTGCAGCAGAGTCATAGAGAGGGAGAGACAGAGAGGCAGGTGCAGCAGAGTCATAGAGAGGGAGAGACAGGTGCAGCAGAGTCATAGAGAGGGAGAGAGTGCAGCAGAGTCATAGAGAGGGGAGAGCAGAGTCATAGAGAGGGAGAGAGCAGAGTCATAGAGAGGGAGAGGTGCAGCAGAGTCATAGAGAGGGAGAGGTGCAGCAGAGTCATAGAGAGGGAGAGAGAGAGGTGCAGCAGAGTCATAGAGAGGGAGAGAGAGGTGCAGCAGAGTCATAGAGAGGGAGAGACAGGTGCAGCAGAGTCATAGAGAGGGAGAGAGGTGCAGCAGAGTCATAGAGAGGGAGAGGTGCAGCAGAGTCATAGAGAGGGAGAGGTGCAGCAGAGTCAGAGAGGAGAGGGAGAGGTGCAGCAGAGTCATAGAGAGGGAGAGGTGCAGCAGAGTCATAGAGAGGGAGAGGTGCAGCAGAGTCATAGAGAGGGAGAGGTGCAGCAGAGTCATAGAGAGGGAGAAGTGCAGCAGAGTCATAGAGAGGGAGAGACAGGTGCAGCAGAGTCATAGAGAGGGAGAGAGAGGTGCAGCAGAGTCATAGAGAGGGAGAGACAGGTGCAGCAGAGTCATAGAGAGGGAGAGACAGGTGCAGCAGAGTCATAGAGAGGGAGAGAGGTGCAGCAGAATCATAGAGAGGGAGAGAGAGGTGCAGCAGAGTCAGAGAGGGAGAGGTGCAGCAGAGTCATAGAGAGGGAGAGAGAGGTGCAGCAGAATCATAGAGAGGGAGAGAGAGGTGCAGCAGAGTCATAGAGAGGGAGAGGTGCAGCAGAGTCAGAGAGGGAGAGGTGCAGCAGAGTCATAGAGAGGGAGAGAGAGGTGCAGCAGGGTCATAGAGAGGGAGAGATGAGAGTACAGCACAGCCTCATCAGTGCCCATCAATGCAGCTTGATCAGTGGCTATTAATGCAGCCTGATGGGCACTGGTTAAGCTGCATTGATGGGCACTGGTGTGGCTGCATTGATGGGCATTGGAGGAGGGACTCTCTGTGTAAACTGTGTCTCTTGTCTCTCCATTCACTGGCAAGGCTACGCTGATGAAGCTGCATTGATGGGCAATAGTGAGGCTGATCTAATGGGCACAGGTAAGACTGCACTGATTGGCACTGACCAGGCTGCATCGATGTGGATTGGTGAGGCTGAGCTGATAAGCACTGGTGAGGCTGCATTGATGGACACTAATAAAGCTGCAGTGATGGGCACAGGTAAGGCTGCAGTGATAGGCACTGATCAGGCTGCAGTGATGGGCACTGGTGAGGCTGCTTTGATGGGCACTGGTGAGGCTGCTTTGATGGTCACTGGTGAGGCTGCTTTGATGGGCACTGGTGAGGCAGGCAGCAAACAGCAAATATGGCAATAGATGGTGGTGTACAGTGGTCAGGAGATGATGGGGATAGTGGTCGGGAGATGATGGGGGTTAGTGGTCGGGAGATGATGGGGGATAGTGGTCGGGAGATGATGGGGTTAGTGGTCGGGAGATGATGGGGGTTAGTGGTCGGGAGATGATGGGGGATAGCGGTCGGGAGATGATGGGGGATAGTGGTTGGGAGATGATGGGGTTAGTGGTCGGGAGATGATGGGGATAGTGGTCGGAAGATGATGGGGTTAGTGGTCGTGAGATGATGGGGATAGTGGTCGTGAGATGATGGGGATAGTGGTAGTGGGTCGGGAGATGATGGGGGATAGTGGTCGGGAGATGATGGGGGATAGTGGTTGGGAGATGATGGGGGATAGTGGTGATGGGGGATAGTGGTTGGGAGATGATGGGGTTAGTGGTCGGGAGATGATGGGGATAGTGGTCGGGAGATGATGGGGATAGTGGTCGGGAGATGATGGGGGTTAGTGGTCGGGAGATGATGGGGGATAGTGGTTGGGAGATGATGGGGGATAGTGGTCGGGAGATGATGGGGGATAGTGGTTGGGAGATGATGGGGTTAGTGGTCGGGAGATGATGGGGATAGTGGTCGGAAGATGATGGGGTTAGTGGTCGTGAGATGATGGGGATAGTGGTCGTGAGATGATGGGGATAGTGGTCGGGAGATGATGGGGGATAGTGGTTGGGAGATGATGGGGGATAGTGGTCGGGAGATGATGGGGATAGATAGTGGTAGGGAGATGGGAGATGATGGGGGTGGTCGGGATAGTGGTCGGGAGATGATGGGGATAGTGGTCGGGAGATGATGGGGATAGTGGTCGGGAGGGAGATGATGGGGATAGTGGTCGGGAGATGATGGGGATAGTGGTCGGGAGATGATGGGGGTTAGTGGTCGGGAGATGATGGGATGGTCGGGAGTGGTCGTGAGATGATGTAGTGGTCGGGAGATGATGGGATAGTGGTCGTGAGATGATGGGGATAGTGGTCGGGAGATGATGGGGGTTAGTGGTCGGGAGATGATGGGGGATAGTGGTCGGGAGATGATGGGGATAGTGGTCGGGAGATGATGGGGATAGTGGTCGGGAGATGATGGGGATAGTGGTCGGGAGATGATGGGGTTAGTGGTCGGGAGATGATGGGGTTAGTGGTCGGGAGATGATGGGGTTAGTGGTCGGGAGATGATGGGGATAGTGGTCGGGAGATGATGGGGGATAGTGGTCGGGAGATGATGGGGGATAGGGGTGATGGGGATAGTGGTCGGGAGATGATGGGGATAGTGGTCGGAGATGATGGGGATAGTGGTCGGGAGATGATGGGGTTAGAGATGATGGGGTTAGTGGTCGGGAGATGATGGGGTTAGTGGTCGGGAGATGATGGGGATAGTGGTCGGGAGATGATGGGGATAGTGCGGGAGATCGGGAGATGATGGGGGATAGGGGTCGGGAGATGATGGGGGATAGTGGTCGGGAGAGTGGTCGGGAGATGGGGATAGTGGTCGGGAGATCGGGAGATGATGGGGATAGTGCTCGGGAGATGATGGGGATAGTGTGCTCGGGAGATGATGGGGATAGTGGTCGGGAGATGATGGGGATAGGGGTCGGGAGATGATGGGGATAGTGGTCGGGAGATGATGGGGATAGGGGTGGGGAGATGATGGGGATAGTGGTCGGGAGATGATGGGGATGGTCGGGGGAGTGGTAGTGGTCGGGAGATGATGGGGTTGGTCGGGAGTGGTAGTGGTCGGGGATGATGATGGGGGATAGTGGTCGGGAGATGATGGGGATAGTGGTCGGGATAGTGGTCGGGAGATGATGGGGATAGTGGTCGGGAGATGATGGGGATAGTGGTCGGGAGATGATGGGGATGGTCGGGAGTGGTCGGGAGATGATGGGGATAGTGGTCGGGAGATGATGGGGATAGTGGTCGGGAGATGATGGGGATAGTGGTCGGGATAGTGGTCGGGAGATGATGGGGGATGGGGGGATAGTGGTCGGGATAGTGGTCGGGAGGTAGTGGTTGGGAGATGATGGGGATAGTGGTCGGGAGATGATGGGGTTAGTGGTCGGGAGATGATGGGGATAGTGGTCGGGAGATGATGGGGATAGTGGTCGGGAGATGATGGGGATGGTCGGGGGAGTGGTTAGTGGTCGGGAGATGATGGGGATAGAGATGATGTAGTGGTCGGGAGATGATGGGGTTAGTGGTCGGGAGATGATGGGGATAGTGGTCGGGAGATGATGGGGATAGTGGTCGGGAGATGATGGGGATAGTGGTCGGGAGATGATGGGGATAGCGGTCGGGAGATGATGGGGAGTGGTCGGGGGATGATGGGGATAGTGGTCGGGAGATGATGGGGTTAGTGGTCGGGAGATGATGGGGATAGTGGTTGGGAGATGATGGGGGATAGTGGTCGGGAGATGATGGGGATAGTGGTCGGGAGATGATGGGGTGGTGGGATAGTGGTCGGGAGATGATGGGGTTAGTGGTCGGGAGATGATGGGGATAGTGGTCGGGAGATGATGGGGTTAGTGGTCGGGGGATGATGGGGATAGTGGTCGGGAGATGATGGGGTTAGTGGTCGGGGGATGATGGGGTTAGTGGTCGGGAGATGATGGGGGATAGTGGTCGGGAGATGATGGGGTTAGTGGTCGGGAGATGATGGGGATAGTGGTCGGGAGATGATGGGGTTAGTGGTCGGGAGATGATGGGGATAGTGGTCGGGAGATGATGGGGTTAGTGGTCGGGAGATGATGGGGATAGTGGTCGGGAGATGATGGGGTTGGGGTTAGTGGTCGGGAGATGATGGGGTTATGGTCGGGAGTGGTAGTGGTCGGGAGATGATGGGGTTGGGGTTAGTGGTCGGGAGATGATGGGGATAGTGGTCGGGAGATGATGGGGTTAGTGGTCGGGAGATGATGGGGATAGTGGTCGGGAGATGATGGGGTTAGTGGTCGGGAGATGATGGGGATAGTGGTCGGGAGATGATGGGGTTAGTGGTCGGGAGATGATGGGGATAGTGGTCGGGAGATGATGGGGTTAGTGGTCGGGAGATGATGGGGATAGTGGTCGGGAGATGATGGGGATAGTGGTCGGGAGATGATGGGGTAGTTCCCTGCCCCAGAAGCCCCCAGCAGCAGCACGCCGCACAAATCAGCTGCATCCACATGGTGTCTCCGGGGGTCTCCTCTCCTCTCCGGATCCCGGGGGGTCTCCGCTCTCCTCCGCCGCTCCGAGCATCTCCGGCTCCAACATCAGCAAAATCCCCGCCCACTGGCCGCCGGGGCCCCGCCTCCTAACCGCAACACCCACCGCCCCGTCCTCAATACCTCCCACCGTCACCCTCCGTGCCACATACCATCTATACCCCTCACCTGTCTGACAACCAACACCCCTTCTATACCCCTCACCTCTCTGACAACCAGCACCCCTTCTATACCCCTCACCTCTCTGACAACCAGCACCCCTTCTATACCCCTCACCTCTCTGACAACCAGCACCCCTTCTATACCCCTCACCTCTCTGACAACCAGCACCCCTTCTTACCCCTCACCTCTCTGACAACCAGCACCCCTTCTTATACCCCTCACCTGTCTGACAACCAGCACCCCTTCTATACCCCTCACCTCTCTGACAACCAGCACCCCTTCTATACCCCTCACCTGTCTGACAAACCAACACCCCTTCTATCCCCAAAACTTCCACCAACCAGCACCCCTTCCATTCCCCCAACCAACACCCTTCCATCCCCCAAACTTCCACCAAACCAGCACCCCTTCTATCCCCCTCACCTCTCTGACAACCAACACCCCTTCTATACCCCTCACCTCTCTGACAACCAACACCCTTCTATACCCCTCACCTCTCTGACAACCAACACCCCTTCTATCCCCCAAATTCCACCAAACCAGCACCCCTTCTATACCCCTCACCTCTCTGACAACCAACACCCCTTCTACCCCCCTCACCTGTCTGACAACCAACACCCTTCTATCCCCCAAAACTTCCACCAAACCAGCACCCCTTCCATTCCCCCAACCAACACCCCTTCCATCCCCCAAACTTTCACCAAACCAGCACACCCTTCCATCCCCCAAACTTCCACCAAACCAGCACCCCTTCTATCCCCCTCACCTCTCTGACAACCAACACCCCTTCTACCCCCCTCACCTGTCTGACAACCAACACCCCTTCTATCCCCCAAAACTTCCACCAAACCAGCACCCCTTCCATTCCCCCAACCAACAACCCTTCCATCCCCCAAACTTTCACCAAACCAGCACCCCTTCCATCCCCAAACTTCCATTAAACCAACACCCCTTCCATTCCCCAAACTACCACCAAACCAACACCCCTTCCATTGTCCAAACTACCACCAAACCAGCACCCCTTCCATTCCCCCAAACTACCACCAAAACCAGCACCCCTTCCATCCCCCCAAACTACCACCAAACCACCCACACCCTTTCCATTCCCCAAACTACCACCAAACCAACACCCCTTCCATCCCCCAAACCACCACCAAACCAACACACCCCTTCCATTCCCCAAACCACCACCAAACCAACACCCCTTCCGTTGTCCAAACCAACACCAAAACCACACACCCCTTCCATTGTCCAAACTACCACTAAACCAACACCCCTTCCATCCCCCAAAACTTCCACCAAACCAGCACCCCTTCCATCCCCCAAACTTCCACCAAACCAGCACCCCTTCCATCCCCCAAACTTCACACCAAAAACCAACACCCCTTCCATTCCCAAACTTCCATTAAACCAACACCCCTTCCATTCCCCAAACCACCACTAAACCAACACCCCTTCTCCATCCCCAAACTACCACTAAAACAACACCCCTTCCATCCCCCAAACTTCCACCAAACCAGCACCCCTTCCATCCCCAAACTTCCACCAAACCAGCACCCCTTCCATTCCCCAAACTTCCACCAAACCAGCACCCCTTCCATCCCCAACTTCCCACCAAACTTCCACCAAACCAGCACCCCTTCCATCCCCCAAACTTCCACCAAACCAGCACCCCTTCCATTCCCCAAACTTCCACCAAACCAACACCCCTTCCATCCCCAAACAAACTTCCATTAAACCAACACCCCTTCCATTCCCCAAACCACCACCAAACCAACACCCTTTCCATTCCCCAAACTACCACCAAACCAACACCCCTTCCATCCCCCAAACTTCCATTAAACCAACACCCCTTCCATTCCCCAAACCACCACCAAACCAACACCCTTTCCATTCCCCAAACTACCACCAACCAACACCCCTTCCATCCCCCAAACTTCCATTAAACCAACACCCCTTCCATTCCCCAAACCACCACCAAACCAACACCCTTTCCATTCCCCAAATACACCACCAAACCAACATCCCTTCATTCCCCAAACCACCACCAAACCAACACCCCTTCCATTCCCCAAACCAACACCCCTTCCATTCCCCAAATTACCACCAAACCAACACCCCTTCCATCCCCCAAACTTCCACTAAACCAACACCCCTTCCATTCCCCAAACCACCACCAAACCAACATCCCTTCCATTGTCCAAACCAACACCAAAACCAGCACCCCTTCCATTGTCCAAACTACCACTAAACCAACACCCCTTCCATTCCCCAAAACTTCCACCAAACCAACACCCCTTCCATTCCCCAAACTACCACTAAACCAGCACCCCTTCCATTCCCCAAACTACCACTAAACCAACACCCCTTCCATTCCCCAAACTACCACTAAACCAGCACCCCTTCCATTCCCCAAACTACCACTAAACCAGCACCCCTTCCATTCCCCAAACTACCACTAAACCAACACCCCTTCCATTCCCAAAAACTTCCACCAAACCAACACCCCTTCCATTCCCAAACCACCACTAAACCAACACCCCTTCCATCCCCCAAACTTCCACTAAACCAGCACCCCTTCCATCCCCCAAACTTCCACTAAAACCAGCACCCCTTCCATCCCCCAAACTACCAGTAAACCAGCACCCCTTCCATTCCCCAAACTACCACTAAACCAGCACCCCTTCCATTCCCCAAACTACCACTAAACCAACACCCCTTCCATTCCCCAAAACTTCCACCAAACACACAACACCCCTTCCATTCCCCAAACCACCACTAAACCAACACCCCTTCCATCCCCCCAACTTCCACTAAACCAGCACCCCTTCCATCCCCCAAACTTCCACTAAACCAGCACCCCTTCCATCCCCCAAACTACCAGTAAACCAGCACCCCTTCCATTCCCCAAACTACCACTAAACCAGCACCCCTTCCATTCCCCCAAACTACCACTAAACCAACACCCCTTCCATTCCCCAAAACTTCCACCAAACCAACACCCCTTCCATTCCCCAAACCACCACTAAACCAACACCCCTTCCATCCCCCAAACTTCCACCAAACCAGCACCCCTTCCATCCCCCAAACTTCCACTAAACCAGCACCCCCTTCCATTCCCAAACTTCCACCAAACCAGCACCCCTTCCATTCCCCAAACCACCACCAAACCAACACCCCTTCCATCCCCCAAACTTCCATTAAACCAACACCCCTTCCATTCCCCAAACCACCACCAAACCAACACCCCTTCCATTCCCCAAACCACCACCAAACCAACATCCCTTCCATTGTCCAAACCAACACCAAAACCAGCACCCCTTCCATTGTCCAAACTTAACACACTAAACCAACACCCCTTCCATTCCCCAAAACTTCCACCAAACCAACACCCCTTCCATTCCCCAAACTACCACCACTAAACCAGCACCCCTTCCATTCCCCAAACTACCACTAAACCAACACCCCTTCCATTCCCCAAACTACCACTAAACCAGCACCCCTTCCATTCCCCCAAACTACCACTAAACCAGCACCCCTTCCATTCCCCAAAC
This sequence comes from Rana kukunoris, assembly GCA_029574335.1. NCBI lineage: Eukaryota > Metazoa > Chordata > Amphibia > Anura > Ranidae > Rana > Rana kukunoris. The sequence goes on from JAJQKJ010001773.1 coordinate 27,435, forward strand.
TACCACTAAACCAACACCCCCTTCCATTCCCCAAAACTTCCACCAAACCAACACCCCTTCCATTCCCCAAACCACCACTAAACCAACACCCCTTCCATCCCCCAAACTTCCACTAAACCAGCACCCCCTTCCATCCCCCAAACTTCCACTAAACCAGCACCCCTTCCATCCCCCAAACTACCAGTAAACCAGCACCCCTTCCATTCCCCAAACTACCACTAAACCACACCCCTTCCATTCCCCAAACTACCACTAAACCAACACCCCTTCCATTCCCAAAAACTTCCACCAAACCAACACCCCTTCCATTCCCCAAACCACCACTAAACCAACACCCCTTCCATCCCCCAAACTTCCACCAAACCAGCACCCCTTCCATCCCCCAAACTTCCACTAAACCAGCACCCCTTCCATTCCCCAAACTTCCACCAAACCAGCACCCCTTCCATTCCCCAAACCACCACCAAAACAACACCCCTTCCATCCCCCAAACTTCCATTAAACCAACACCCCTTCCATTCCCCAAACCACCACCAAACCAACACCCCTTCCATTCCCCAAACTTCCACCAAACCAGCACCCCTTCCATTCCCCAAACCACCACCACAAACCAACACCCCTTCCATCCCCCAAACTTCCATTAAACCAACACCCCTTCCATTCCCCAAACCACCACCAAACCAACACCCCTTCCATTCCCCAAACCAACACCCCTTCCATTCCCCAAACTACCACCAAACCAACACCCCTTCCATCCCCCAAACTTCCACTAAACCAACACCCCCTTCCATCCCCCAAACTTCCACTAAACCAACACCCCTTCCATTCCCCAAACCACCACCAAACCAGCACCCCTTGCATTCGCCAAACTTCCACTAAACCAACACCCCTTCCATCCCCAAACTTCCACTAAACCAACACCCCTTCCATTCCCCAAACCACCACCAAACCAACATCCCTTCCATTCCCCAAACCACCACCAAACCAACACCCCTTCCATTCCCAAACTACCACCAAACCAACACCCCTTCCATCCCCCAAACTTCCACTAAACCAAAACCACCACCCACCTTCCATTCCCCAAACCCACCACCAAAACCAACATCCCTTCCATTCCCCAAACCACCACCAAACCAGCACCCCTCCAATTCCCCAAACTTCCACTAAAACAAACCCCCTCCAATTCCCCAAACTTCCACTAAACCAACACCCCTTCCATTCCCCAAACTACCACCAAACCAAACACCCCTTCCATTCCCCAAACTACCACCAAACCAGCACCCCTTCCATTCCCCAAATTTCCATTAAACCAACACCCCTTACATTCCCCAAACTTCCACCAAACCAACACCCTTCCATTGCCAAAACTTCTACCAAACCAGCACCCCTTCCATTCCCCAAACTACCACCAAACCAACACCCCTTCCATTCCTGAAACCACCACCAAACAACAACCCCTTCCATTCCCCAAACTTCCATTAAATCAATACCCCTTCCATTGTCCAAACTTCCACTACTAAACCAACACCCCCTTCATCCCCCAAACTGCAACCAAACCAGCACCCCTTCCATTCCCCAAACCACCACCAAACCAACACTCCTTCCATCCCCCAACTTCCACTAAACCAACACCCCTTCCATCCCCCAAACTTCCACTAAACCAACACCCCTTCCATTCCCCAAACTTCCACCAAACCAACACCCCTTCCATTCCCCAAACTACCACCAAACCAACACCCCTTCCATTCCCCAAACCAACACCCCTTCCATTCCCCAAACCAACACCCCTTCCATTCCCCAAACTACCACCAAACCAACACCCCTTCCATTCCCCAAACTTCCACTAAACCAACACCCCTTCCATTCCCCAAACTTCCACCAAACCAGCACCCCTTCCATTCCCCAAACTTCCACCAAACCAGCACCCCTTCCATTGTCCAAACTTCTACCAAACCAGCACCCCCTTCGATTACCCAAACCACCACCAAACCAACACCCCTTCCATCCCCCAAACTTCCACTAAACCAACACCCCTTCCATTCCCCAAACTTCCACCAAACCAGCACCCCTTCCATTCCCCAAACCACCATCAAACCAACACCCCTTCCATCCCCCAAACTTCCACTAAACTAACACCCTCTCCATCCCCAAATCACCACCCAAACCAACACCCCTTCCATTACCCAAACTACTACCAAACCCACAGCCCTTCCATTCCCCAAACCACCACCAAACCAACACCCCTTCCATTCCCCAAACTTCTACCAAACCAACACCCCTTCCATTCCCCAAACTTCTACCAAACCAGCACCCCTTCCATTCCCCTCTAACTTCGACCAAACCAGCACCCCTTTCTATTCCCCAAACCAGCACCAAACCAACACCCCCTTCCATCCCCCAAACTTCCACTAAACCAACACCCCTTCCATTCCCCAAACTTCCACCAAACCAACACCCCTTCCATGCCCCAAACTACCACCAAAACCAACACCCCTTCCATTCCCCAAACTACCACCAAACCAACACCCCTTCCATTCCCCAAACTACCACCAAACCAACATCCCTTCCATTCCCCAAACCACCACCAAACCAACACCTCTTCCATTCCCCAAACCAACACCCCTTCCATTCCCCAAACTTCCACCAAACCAGCACCCCTTCCATTCCCCAAACCACCATCAAACCAACACCCCTTCCATCCCCCAAACTTCTAATAAACCAACACCCCTTCCATTCCCCAAATCACCCACCAAACCAACACCCCTTCCATTCCCCGAACTTCTACCAAACCAGCACCCCTTCCATTCCCCTAACTTCGACCAAACCAACACCCCTTCCATCCCCCAAACTTCCACTAAACCAACACCCCTTCTATTCCCCAAACTTCCACCAAACCAACACCCCTTCCATTCCCCAAACCACCACCAAACCAACACCCCTTCCATTCCCCAAACCAACACCCCTTCCATTCCCCAAACTACCACCAAACCAACACCCCTTCCATTCCCCAAACCACCACCAAACCAACACCCCTTCCATTCCCCAAACCAACACCCCTTCCATTCCCCAAACTACCACCAAACCAACACCCCTTCCATTCCCCAAACCACCACCAAACCAACACCCCTTCCATTCCCCAAACAACACCCCTTCCATTCCCCAAACTACCACACCAAACCAACACCCCTTACATTCCCCAAACTACCACCAAACCAACACCCCTTCCATTCCCCAACCACCACCAAACCAACACCCCTTCCATTCCCCAAACCAACACCCCTTCAATTCCCCAAACTATCACCAAACCAACACCCCTTCCATTCCCCAAACCAACACCCCTTCCATTCCCCAAACCAACACCCCTTCCATTCCCCAAACTACCACCAAACCAACACCCCTTCCATTCCCCAAACTACCACCAAACCAACACCCTTCCATTCCCCAAACCACCACCAAACCAACACCCCTTCCATTCCCCAAACCAACACCCCTTCCATTCCCAAAACAACACCCCTTCCATTCCCCAAACTACCACCAAACCAACACCCTCTTCCATTCCCCAAACCAACACCCCTTCCATTCCCCAAACTACCACCAAACCAGCACCCCTTCCATTCCCCAAAACTTCCACTAAACCAGCACCCCTTCCATCCCCCAAACTTCCACTAAACCAGCACCCCTTCCATCCCCCAAACCACCAAACCAGCACCCCTTCCATTCCCCAAACTTCCACTAAACCAACACCTCTTCCATTCCCCAAAACTTCCATTAAACCAACACCCCTTCCATTCCCCAAACTTCACCAAACCAGCCCCTTCCATTCCCCAAACTTCCACCAAACCAGCACCCTTCCATTGTCCAATCCAAACTTCCACCAAACCAGCACCCCTTCCATTCCCCAAACCACCACCAAACCAACACCCCTTCCATCCCCCAAACTCACACTAAACCAACACCCCTTCCATTCCCCAAACTTCTACCAAACCAACACCCCTTCCATTCCCCAAACGTCGACCAAACCAGCACCCCTTCCATTCCCCAAACCACCACCAAACCAACACCCCTTCCATCCCCCAAACTTCCACTAAACCAACACCCCTTCCATTCCCCAAACTTCTACCAAACCAGCACCCCTTCCATTCCCCAAACTTCGACCAAACCAGCACCCCTTCCATTCCCCAAACCACCACCAAACCAACACCCCTTCCATTCCCAAACCACCACCAAACCAACACTCCTTTCCATTCCCCAAACTTCCATTAAACCAACACCCCTTCCATTCCCCAAACTTCCACCAAACCAACACCCCTTCCATTCCCAAAACTTCTACCAAACCAGCACCCCTTCCATTCCCCAAACTTCTACCAATCCAACACCCCTTCCATTCCCCAAACTTCCACCAAACCAGCCCCTTCCATTCCCCAAACTTCCACCAAACCAGCACCCCTTCCATTGTCCAAACTTCCACCAAACCAGCACCCCTTCCATTCCCCAAACCACCACCAAACAACACCCCATTCCCTCCCCAAACTCACACTAAACCAACACCCCTTCCATTCCCCAAACTTCTACAAACCAACACCCCTTCCATTCCCCAAACTTCGACCAAACCAGCACCCCTTCCATTCCCCAAACCACCACCAAACCAACACCCCTTCCATCCCCCAAACTTCCACTAAACCAACACCCCTTCCATTCCCCAAACTTCCATTAAACCAACACCCCCTTCCATTCCCCAAACTTCTACCAAACCAGCACCCCTTCCATTCCCCAAACTTCGACCAAACCAGCACCCCTTCCATTCCCCAAACCACCACCAAACCAACACCCCTTCCATCCCCCAAACTTCCACTAAACCAACACCCCTTCCATCCCCCAAACTTCTACTAAACCAACACCCCTTCCATTCCCCAAACTTCTACCAAACCAGCACCCCTTCCATTCCCCAAACTTCGACCAAACCAGCACCCCTTCAATCCCCCAAACTTCCACTAAACCAACACCCCTTCCATTCCCCAAACTTCCATTAAACCAACACCCCTTCCATTCCCCAAACTTCCACCAAACCAACACCCCTTCCATTCCCCAAACTTCCATTAAACCAACACCCCCTTCCATTCCCCAAACTTCCACCAAACCAACACCCCTTCCATTTCCAAAACTTCTACCAAACCAGCACCCCCTTCCATTCCCCAAAACTTCCACTAAACCAACACCCCTTCCATTCCCCCCAAACTTCCACTAAACCAACACCCCTTCCATAACTAATTTCTCCTCGCATACTTCTCTTGGAACCAATAGAAATTCCATACCCCATACCTTTTCCATATCTCCCCCAATCCAATACCCCTTCCATAACCCATACTTCCACTCTGACCAATGCCTTTTTTTACTCCATACCTCCTAACCACACAACACCCCTTCCATACCATCTCCACACTAATACACCTTACACACCTATCGCAAACAAATACACTTCCCTACTACTCCATACCCCCCAACCCCACCCTTTCTATACCCCTTAACCCCTCAATCCAAAACCCCTTCCATACCTCATATCTCTCCCCAAATCAATACCCTAGCTTTTCTATTACACCCATCCAACCAACGCCCATTCTATACCCCATATACTCACAAAATACCCCAGCCATACCCCATACCTTCAACCAGTTCCCCTCTCGATACCACTTCCATACCTCCCCTCTCAACCATCACCTCCCGTCCTTCATACCTCATACCTCCTCCATACCTCCACTCCAACCATCAACCTTCTAAACCTCATACCACTTCCATACCTCCCCTCCAACCATCACCCCTCTCATACCTCCCTTATACCTCCCCTTCAACCATAACCTCTTCATACCTCATACCACTTCTATACCTCCCCTCCAACCACCACCCCTCCCCATACCTCATACCTCCCTTCCAACCATCACCCCTCCCATACCTCATACCTCCTCCATACCTCCACTCCAACCATTACCCTCCATACCTCATACCACTTCCATACCTCCACCCCTCCCATACTTCATATCTCCTCCATACCTCATACCTCCCCTTCATACTCATACCTCCCCCATACCTCCCCTCCCAACCATTGCTCCTCCATACCCCATACCTCCTCCATGCCTCCCCTCCATTTCCCAGAACTCCTGCAAAGCAGTACCACCCCTATACCTCTCACCTGCTTCAAACCTCCCCTCTAACAAACACTAATTTCATACTCTAATCCTCACCTAAAATCAATACTTCTTCTATACCCCAAAACTCCTGTCCAACCAACACTCCTTTCATACCTCCCCTCCCCTCCAACCAAATCCCTCTCTATACCTCATCCCCCCCATCAAACCAATACTTTTTCAATACCTCCACCATACTTCCCCTCCAACCAAAACCCTCTCCATACCCCATACCTCCCATCCAACCAAAAGCCTTTCCATACCTCCTATGTACCTACCCTCGAACCCAAACTTTTTCTATACCCCATACCTCCCACCCAACCTATGCTCCTCCTCCCTATACCTCCCCTCCAACAAAACCCACTCCATACTCCATATCTCCTGTCCAACCAAAACCTGTTTCATTCCACATATTTTCCCCAAAACAATAGCCCTTCCATACCTTCTTTATACCTCCTCGCCTGCAAATACCCCTTTTATAGCCCACACCTCCTGTCCAACCAATACTCTTTCCATACCTTCCCTCCATAACCCATACCTCCAATCTCACTAATACTTCTTCCATACCTCCCCTCCAACCAAAACCCTTTTCATACCCCATACCTCCCATCCAACCAATACCCATCCTTCCATACCTCCTCCATACCTCCCCTCAAACCAAAACCCTCTCAATACCCCATACCTCCCCATCCAACCAATACTCCTTCCATACCTCCCCTCAAACCAAAACCCCCTTCCTACCTCATACCTCTTATATCACCAATACTTCTTGCATACCTCCCCTCCAACCAAAACCCTCTCCATACCCCATACCTTTCATCCAACTAATACCCCTTCCATATCTCCTCTATACCCCCCTTCCAACCAAGAAACCTTCTCTATACCCCATACCTCCCTTCCAACCTATACTTCTTCCATACTTCCTTGATGCCTATACCCTTTTATCACTCCATACCCCATAATACTTCTTCCATACCTCTGCTCCAACCAATAATTCTTCCATACATCCTCCATACCTCCCCTCCAATGAAAACCCTCTCCATACCTCCTCCATACCTCCCATCCAACCAATATTCCTTCAATACTGCCTCCATACCTCCCCTCCAACCAAAACCCTCTGCATACCCTATACCTCCAATCCAACCAAAACCCTCTCCATACCCCATACCTCCCATCCAACCAAAACCCTCTCCATAACCCATACCGCCCCATCCAACCAAAAACCTCCCACCCAACCAATGCTCCTTCCATACCTCCCCTCCAACCAAAACCCCTTTCATCCCCTATACTTTTCCAAACCAATAGCCCTTCCATACCTTCTATATACCTCCTCTCCTGCAAATACCCCTTTTATAGCCCACACCTCCTGTCCAACCAATACTCTTTTTATACCACCTCCATACCTCCCCTCCATTCCCCATACCTCCAATCTCACTAATACTTATTCCATACCTTTCCTCCAACCAAAACCCTCTGCATACCCCATACATTCCATCCAACCAATACTCCTTCCATATCTCCTCCATTCCTCCACTCAAAACAAAACTCCCTCCATACCCCATACCTCCCATATCACCAAAACTTCTTCCATACCTCCCCTTCAACCAAAACCCTCTCCATACCCCATACCTTCCATCCAACCAACCAATACCCCTTTCATACCTCCCCTCAAACCAAAACCCCCTCCATACCCCATACCTCCCATACTTCTTCCATACCTTCCCTCCAACCAAAATCCTCTCTGTAACGGAATGAACCGTGACAGACTGAGATTCTCCTATGTCTAGGGTCACCTTATGGCCATAGCGGTTCATTCCGTTACACTCTCCATACCCCAAACCTCCTGTCCAACTAATACCCCTTACATATCTCCTCTATACCCCCTCTCCAACCAAGAAACCTTCTCCATACCCCAAACCTCCCTTCCAACCTATACTTCTTCCATACCTCCCCTCCAACCTGAACTCCCTCCATACCCCACACCTCCCATCCAACCATTACTTCTTCCATACCTCGCTGCCTATCCTTTAAACTCTCCATATCCAATAATACTTCTTCCATACCTTTGCTCCAACCAATACTCCTTCCATACCTCCACCATATCTCCCATCCAACCAATACTTCTTCCATACCTCCTTCATACCTCCCCTCCAACCAAAACCCTCCATACCTCCCATACCACCAATACTCCTTCCATACACCCTCCATACCTCCCATCCAATCAAAACCCTCTCCATACCTTATACCTCCCCTCCAACCAATACTCCTTCCATACCTCCCCACCAACCAAAACCCCCTACAACCAATATTTCTTCCCTTCCTCTCATCAAGTGAATACTTCTTACATACCTCCTCCATACCCCCTCTTATACCTCCCCCTACCTCCCTCTTATACCGCCCCTCCATTAATTTTTTCTATCTTTTGTAAACAATGTAAGAAAGCAAGATTGTCATTTTCTTTCAAGATTAAATCAATATTACTTTGATCCATTGTTTCGGTGCCCTTAAATGGAGTCAGGCCCTTAGGCCGGTGCCTCCTCTGCCTATCGGGCAATCTGGCAATGAATGAATGGCCCTTGACATTTCAAAACTGAACTATATGCTGGTTTGTGGATGTTGACATCATTATCACACTGATCATCACACCAAAGAAACATGCTTTTGACAGAGTGGGGGAAGGACAAAAAAATTCTCTGAGGTTCAGTTTACATTCATGTTCTGTCCCATAAAGTGAGGAGATATCATGCCTGGCCCCATTTAATTCCTGTCATCCTGATTACTGTTACAGCATTAAATCTCCAATGGCAGCTCTAACCTTCCACATCCAGGCAAGGGGTTGAGGGTATCAGAAGATGTGGGGTCCTCAGACTTGTCAGGGTAGGATGGCCATAGTTGTATAAATTACTTTCCTTATCTCAGACAGGATGAAGGTGAAAATTCCCCCCAATTCACAGAAGTTTCACAATCTGTCATTAGAATATAATGTTGGGCTGGTTAGTCGGTCAGTTGGGTTGGTTAATCCTTCAGTTGGTAGGGTTGGTAAATTGTTTGGTTGGGTTGGTCAGACAGTCAATTGGTCGGTCAGGTTGGCCAATCGTTTGGTCAATCAATCGGTCAGCCTGTTTGGTCAGGCAGTCAATCGGGTTGGCCAATCGTTGGGTTTGTCAATCATTCGATCAGCCAGGTTGGTCAGACGGTCAATCGGTCGGTCAGGTTGGCCAATTGTTGGGTTGGTCAATCATTCGCTCAGCCAGGTTGGTCAGACGGTCAATCGGTCGGTCAGGTTGGCCAATTGTTGGGTTGGTCAATCATTCGCTCAGCCAGGTTGGTCAGACGGTCAATCGGTCGGTCAGGTTGGCCAATTGTTGGGTTGGTCAATCATTCGCTCAGCCAGGTTGGTCAGACGGTCAATGGTCGGTCGGTCAGGTTGGCCAATTGTTGGGTTGGTCAATCATTCGCTCAGCCAGGTTGGTCAGACGGTCAATCGGTTTGGATCAGAAGAATGGAAGGTGCGTTGATCTCACCCTGAGCCCCAACCTTTTCTTGTATAAAATTTTGCACGAAGAACATTCCTTTCAGCGGAATCTTTCCCCCGGAGATTTCACTGTTTTGACTCATTTGATGAAGACAATTAAACAGCAAAATTGATGTAAAGATGAGAAGGAATTACTTGCACACAACTACTCAGACTGAAACCCAATCAAAAAATCTATAATCACCGCCATTTAATAGAGAGGAAATTCTGCTCATTCCTGACAAGTGCAATTGTGACTTACAAGGAAAACAGCTTCAGGCTGAAGAGGATTCCTCCACCTGAACAATGCAGCCTGTACATTGGATAGAGTGAGGGGGGGGTCACAGACTTTCTAGCACTTTATAAATTCTCAGCTCACTTTTTTGCTCAAATAAATGTATCTTCTGAATCCTGATCTGTGTCCGGGGGCAGAAAGGGTGATAGAGGGGGGGGGGGATTAGAAGTGTTCTGCAGATAATGTCCATGTGAAATGACAATAACGAGGCACCTTCTATCATAAATCATAAATGAGGCGATTCGGAGGACAGTCCGCGAGGAAGCGAAGGAAGATGTAGTAATAGCAGTAAAGTGTCCCCAGAAGGGTCATGGAGCCCACCCATGGCACAGGTATAGCAATATGCCATCTGGGTTCAGGTAAATGCCCATTCCTTACAATATTTGTATATATAATCACAAAGCTTGGCCTGACCCCACCTGAAAGGCCTTTACATAAAAGGAGGACAGGAGAGAGAAATGTGATTGGCCATCGCTGGTCAGCCAATCCACACTTCTCTCGTTCCTGTCCTTACTATTATTGGGTGGTATATATATATTAAAAAGCACAAATGCATTGAGCATCAACAGAACATGTTGTAAAAGGTAAAAAAAAAAACAGCTGAAGTTTATTTGAAAATCACAAAACACTAATTGCCATATATGCATACTTGATATACTGTATATGTTCCCCCATGTGTTATAGGCGTGAAGGATAATCAATAATCTTACATATCTCATGAAAGGATTTGCACATCAATATATAGACAGTCACCTGACCACAGCAGTTCAGTATATAGACAATCACCTGACCACAGCACACCAGTATATAGACAATCACCTGACCTCAGCACACCAGTATATAGACAATCACCTGACCTCAGCACACCAGTATATAGACAATCACCTGACCTCAGCACACCAGTATATAGACAATCACCTGACCTCAGCACACCAGTATATAGACAATCACCTGACCACAGCACATCAGTATATAGACAATCACCTGACCACAGCACATCAGTATATAGACAATCACCTGACCTCAGCACATCAGTATATAGACAATCACCTGACCTCAGCACATCAGTATATAGACAATCACCTGACCACAGCAGCTCAGTATATAGACAATCACCTGACCACAGCAGCTCAGTATATAGACAATCACCTGACCACAGCACATCAGTATATAGACAATCACCTGACCACAGCACATCAGTATATAGACAATCACCTGACCACAGCAGCTCAGTATATAGACAATCACCTGACCACATCACACCAGTATACAGACAATCACCTGACCACAGCACACCAGTATATAGACAATCACCTGACCACAGCACACCAGTATATAGACAATCACCTGACCACAGCACACCAGTATATAGACCAGGGCTTTTTTTCTGGGGGAACTTGGGGGAACTCAGTTCCACCACCTTTGGCTCAGACCCTTTGGTGCCCGCTCTCCACAATCACTTGTGAACACAGAAGTCTGGTTTCTGTGTTTACAAGTGACTGCTTTGTAACCCCCTGAACTCTACACTCTGTATGTAATGCAATTCTGGTATTTAATGCCCCTTTAAGACCCTTCTACTGTTTGTAAAATCTGAACGGGTCGTGGTTGAGTTCCTGCACCTATTTTCTGAGAAAAAAAGCCCTGATATAGACAATCACCTGACCACAGCACATCAGTATATAGTAGGGGTGAACAGACATCCCCAGTTTCAGGGGACAGTCCCCTGATTGAGGACACTGTCCCCAGACCAAGTCTGTCCCTGGTTTTGTCCCCTGATTGGATTTAATAGGGGACTGGGGCAATTTCAAAGACAATCAGTGTTAAAATTATTAGAATTAAAATAAAAAATTAGAATTACACCCCCCCCCCCCGCTCCGCTTCTGTGCCTACTAGGCTGCCCACATGTCCCGGATTGCCCGGGACTGTCCCGCAATTGACATGTCTGTCCTGGGTCCCGGGCACCATCATTCCGGGACAATACAATGTCCCTGCATGAAATAGAGAGGACACAGCCACCCCTATTAAAGCGGTGGTTCACCCTAAAACTACTCTGTCCCATAGCATCCAGCATACTGGCGTCAGCGCCAGTATGCTGTTTTTTTTTATTTTTTATCGCTGTACTTACTGTTAAATGAAGAATTTTCATTTCTGTCCACCACGGGTGATTGGCGTGGCTATGTCACGTCACTCCTTCCGAAAATAGCCGATTTAGGACTCTGCTCTTTCCAGCGCTATACGGTGCCTGCGCACAGACCTAGGAGCTGACTGCGCAGGCGCCGTATATAGCCGAGTTCTATTTCGGCTTTTTTCGGAGGGCGTGACGCGCCATAGCCATAGAACTCGGCTATATACGGCGCCTGCGCAGTCAGCTCCTAGGTCTGTGCGCAGGCACCGTATAGCGCCGGAAAGAGCAGAGTCCTAAATCGGCTATTTTTGGAAGGCGTGACGTGACATAGCCACGCCAATCACCCGCGGTGGACAGAAATGAAAATTCTTCATTTAACAGTAAGTACAGCGATAAAAAAAAAAAAAAGCATACTGGCGCTGACGCCAGTATGCTGGATGCTATGGGACAGAGTAGTTTTAGGGTGAACCACCGCTTTAACTAAATAACATAGCCTTCTTTCTGGCCGGCTCAGTCTTGCAACCGTTGACAATTTACTCTCAGACAGTGAGACTGGAAACGAGGCCTGAGAGGCCTTCATGTTGCCTAGTGCAGCAGTGCTGTCCCCACCCACCTTGGCACCTCCTTCTGTGGCACCAAGCAGTCTACACACGTCATACGGCTCATGCAGAGGGAGTGACAGCAGCACTGCATCTGGTGTGCAGGCTATGGGTGGCAAGCGGCACTGCATCTGATGGCAAGTGGCATATTCACCTGCCAAATAATAATACCCGCTGCCAAATTCCCCATCAATAGCCCCAAGACTACATTACCCCCCCCTGCCCCCCCTCATCTTTTTTGGAGGGAAGGTGAGAGGGGGGGTGTGTCCCTGAATGGCATCTTGGGAATGGAAAGGTGGTCACCCTAGTGCCTACTAGCATAGGGGGGTTGTATTTTTTTTCTTTTCATTTTTTCCCCATTATCTCTGTGCCCCTTTCTGATGATCATGTGCTGGTCGGAGGGGGGCGGAGGGAAGGGGGTATTGGCTTGTTCTTCAGTTTTTGGGATGGGCGCATGCCCATTCAGCTTCCGCCCACATGTTTTTTCTTCTGCCTTGGTTGGCTCAAATCCCCTCCCTGGCCAAATCCCGCCAGCACCCGAGCTGGCTATCTCCTTGCCTTCCCTGGCTGAGTGATCTTCCTCCGCTCCCCCTCTCTCTGGCCTTTCTCTATTCTGCCAGGTGTGGGCTTGATATCCTGTTGATTTGGTGGAGGAGAGGGTGGTCTCCCGGCCTTCCTCTCTGTAGCGGGTGTGGGCTTGTTATCCTGTTGATTTGGTGGAGGAGAGGGTGGTCTCCCCAGCCTTCTCTCTGTAGCGGGTGTGGGCTTGTTATCCTGTTGATTTGGTGGAGGAGAGGGTGGTCTCCCGGCCTTCTCTCTGTAGCGGGTGTGGGCTTGTTATCCTGTTAATTTTGGTGGAGGAGAGGGTGGTCTCCCTGGCCTTCTCTCTGTAGCGGGTGTTGGCTTGTTATCCTGTTGATTTGGTGGAGGAGAGGGTGGTCTCCCCGGCCTTCTCTCTGTAGCGGGTGTTGGCTTGTTATCCTGTTGATTTGGTGGAGGAGAGGGTGGTCTCCCGGCCTTCTCTCTGTAGCGGGTGTGGGCTTGTTATCCTGTTGATTTGGAGGAGAGGGTGGTCTCCCCGGCCTTCTCTCTGTAGCGGGTGTGGGCTTGTTATCCTGTTGATTTGGTGGAGGAGAGGGTGGTCTCCCGGCCTTCTCTCTGTAGCGGGTGTGTGGGCTTGTTATCCTGTTGATTTGGTGGAGGAGAGGGTGGTCTCCCCGGCCTTCTCTCTGTAGCGGGTGTGGGCTTGTTATCCTGTTGATTTGGTGGAGGAGAGGGTGGTCTCCCCGGCCTTCTCTCTGTAGCGGGTGTGGGCTTGTTATCCTGCTGATTTGGTGGAGGAGAGGGTGGTCTCCCCGGCCTTCTCTCTGTAGCGGGTGTTGGCTTGTTATCCTGTTGATTTGGTGGAGGAGAGGGTGGTCTCCCCAGCCTTCTCTCTGTAGCGGGTGTTGGCTTGTTATCCTGTTGATTTGGTGGAGGAGAGGGTGGTCTCCCCGGCCTTCTCTCTGTAGCGGGTGTTGGCTTGTTATCCTGTTGATTTGGTGGAGGAGAGGGTGGTCTCCCCGGCCTTCTCTCTGTAGCGAGTGTGGGCTTGTTATCCGATTGATTTGGTGGAGAATAGGGTGGTCTCCCTGGCCTTCTCTATTTGCCAGGTGTTGGCTTGTTATCCTGTTGATTTGGAGGAGTATAGGGTGGTCTCCCCGGCCTTCTCTTTGTAGCGGGTGTGGGCTTGTTATCCTGTTGATTTGGTGGAGGAGAGGGTGGTCTCCCGGCCTTCTCTCTGTAGCGGGTGTTGGCTTGTTTACCTGTTTATTTGGTGGAGGAGAGGGTGGTCTCCCTGGCCTTCTCTATTTGCCAGGTGTTGGCTTGTTATCCTGTTGATTTGGTGAAGGAGAGTGTGGTCTCCCCTGATTGGTCGGATGGATGTAGTCACAAGTGATGTAAGTATACATTGGATCTATCCCTTCAAGGGATCATTTTGTAGTATCTGCTGGAGAACTTGGTCCTCTGACCCCAAACTGAATGAGGATGGACTTCTGATTGGCCCTGAAGGAAAGAAGCAGTGAGAAAAGCCTGCTGAATGCAGTTGCATTCAATTATATTGAACTTGAGTGAAAGTAAACGGACTGAATTCTCAGAATAATTTTGCACCAGGAACAGATGGCTAATGGAATATTCAGAGTCAAGTAAACCGCCGGCTCTCACACAAAATGGAACCGCCGGGGGTATGAAGACTTCTTCCTGATAAGATTCAGGCATCCTTTACCTTCAGATTCAGAGCGCCCCCTTCAGGGGAGCAGCTAAACATTTAGGGTTAAACAATTCACCTGTGTCTCGGGCCCGCAGGTTACCCCCCCAGAATGTTCTGTGCAATGGTTTGAAGCCAGGACTGTATCCCGGGTTACTGATCACCATTGTACAATGTAAAGCCCATCTCTCAGCAGATCGGATTTCTTCCTTCAGTATTTTCCGGTGATGAATAGTCAGGGTAGAGGGAAGGAAGCGTTTCCCGGGTCTCATTCTCTCAGTGGTGAAAGGTGAAGGAGGAAGCCGGTGATCTCTATAAACCATCTCGGCTAAAAATGTAATGTGAGAACCTTCCGGGGAAGGGTAACCTCCAGTAATAAGCTGGAGCTGCTTCTTCTCTGTGTAGTCACAAAGCTTCATCTGTTTTGAAGACAGAAGGTGAAATCATTTCTGAAATAATGAATCATTATTCTTTTTTGCTGCTTGCACAGAAATCCCATGATTATTTGGCTGTAGCAGACAGTGACCTTCTGAGAGGCCCCATCCAGCTCTGAACATAACTAATGAGAGGGCCACATCCTGCTGTGCTAGGACGTTACAAGGCCGCCCGCTCGCCCGCTCGCCCGCCCGCCCGCCCGTCAACCTCACTATTCAAAGCTTCCACTAAGAGAGACAAATAAGAGACTCCCAGCAACACATTCCTCATTTCTCTTCAGAGGATAAAACATAATGGTTTATAACACGTTCATTAACAGAGCAAGACCCAGGCTGGATGATGACAGCTGAAATTTCCAATATGGCGGCACAATGAATGGCCGATCCAGTGGAGTTCCAGTAGACATGGATAGTATGAAGGTATGTGTCCTCACTATTCCTCTGTAAGCTGCACTGGTTCTGCACAGTATTTCCACATCAAGACCTGGGATGGATGAGGACACGTTAAAGTTCCAATATGGCGGTACAATGAATGGCCGTCCAGTGGAGTTCCAGTCAAGACAAGACTTCCAGTAGACATGGGTAGTAAGAAGGCGTGGGCCCTTTCTGAGCTGAACCAGTTCTGCACGGTATTCACAGGTCATCTCTTTACAGATAATGGTAAGTTTCTTATCACTGATGGGCCATTGTATATAAAGGCTGAATGTTTTGATGAAGTCAAAGGATTGGGGTGTCAATGGTCCCCGCTGCTTGGTTACGATTGTAGCCCGTTATAGCTTCTTTCAGTTGCCTGCCTTGGCCTCTGCCTCCAAGTCCACTCTTCCTGAACACTAATCGCTCTTTCGCTGAGTCACCAAACTTTGGGGAGACTGCTGGCTGAACAAAAAAAACAAAACAAACCCATTTATGGAACAGCGACCAAAAGATGGGGGAGGAGGAGGAGCTTTACCAACTTCCTTGGTTGCTGTACATGGTGGGCAACATGGCTCAGCCTCGTGGGATAGACAGCTCTAAACCACATCCTACAATGGCAGCTTTGTTACATATGTGGAGAGATATACCCTCAGGACTGGAGTGACTAAATCCAACAAACCTGTCTGCCTGTCCTTGCCGACATCAGGAGACCCCCGTCTGCCTGTCCTTGCCGACATCAGGAGACCCCGTCTGCCTGTCCTTGCCGACATCAGGAGACCCCATCTGCCTGTCCTTGCCGACATCAGGAGACCTTGTCTGCCTGTCCTTGCCGACATCAGGAGACCTCGTCTGCCTGTCCTTGCCGACATCAGGAGAACCCGTCTGCCTGTCCTTGCCGACATCAGGAGACCCCGTCTGCCTGTCCTTGCCGACATCAGAGAACCCGTCTGCCTGTCCTTGCCGACATCAGGAGACCCCGTCTGCCTGTCCTTGCCGACATCAGGAGACCCCCGTCTGCCTGTCCTTGCCGACATCAGGAGACCCCGTCTGCCTGTCCTTGCCGACATCAGGAGACCCATCTGCCTGTCCTTGCCGACATCAGGAGACCTTGTCTGCCTGTCCTTGCCGACATCAGGAGACCTCGTCTGCCTGTCCTTGCCGACATCAGGAGAACCGTCTGCCTGTCCTTGCCGACATCAGGAGACCCCGTCTGCCTGTCCTTGCCGACATCAGGAGACCTCGTCTGCCTGTCCTTGCCGACATCAGGAGAACCCGTCTGCCTGTCCTTGCCGACATCAGGAGACCCCGTCTGCCTGTCCTTGCCGACATCAGGAGACCCCGTCTGCCTGTGCTTGCCGACATCAGGAGACCCCGTCTGCCTGTGCTTGCTGACATCAGGAGACCCCGTCTGCCTGTGCTTGCTGACATCAGGAGACCCCGTCTGCCTGTCCTTGCCGACATAAGGAGACCCCGTCTGCCTGTCCTTGCCGACATCAGGAGACCCCGTCTGCCTGTGCCTTCCGACATCAGGAGACCCCGTCTGCCTGTCCTTGCCGACATCAGAGACCCCGTCTGCCTGTCCTTGCCGACATCAGGAGACCCCGTCTGCCTGTGCTTGCCGACATCAGGAGTCCCCGTCTGCCTGTGCCTTCCGACATCAGGAGACCCCGTCTGCCTGTCCTTGCCGACATCAGGAGACCTCGTCTGCCTGTCCTTGCCGACATCAGGAGACCCCGTCTGCCTGTCCTTGCCGACATCAGAGAGACTCGTCTGCCTGTCCTTGCCGACATCAGGAGACCCCGTCTGCCTGTGCCTTCCGACATCAGGAGACCCCGTCTGCCTGTCCTTGCCGACATCAGGAGACCTAGTCTGCCTGTCCTTGCCGACATCAGGAGACCCCGTCTGCCTCTTTTTCTCTTGACAATTAGGAGTCCCAGTTGACAAGAGGTCAACATCCAGGAATATCATGAGGAGGCAAATGACATGGGAGTGGGGCACAATATGGGTTATGTGCAGGGCTTTTTTTCAGGAAGAACTTTGTGGAACTTGGTTGCACCACCTCTGACCCTTTGGTGCCACCTCACCACAATCACTTGTAAAACACAGAAGTCTGGTTTCTGTGTTTACAAGTCACGGCTCTGCACTCTTTGTGTAATGTAATCCTGTTATTTAATGCCCCCTTAAGACCCCCCTACTGTTTTCGTGAAATTTGACTGACCACACCCACTTTTTGATGTAATTTGGAGGGTGTGTGTGTAGAGGGAGGGGCTTTGAGGGGCCCTGGTTAAGTTCCAGTACCTATTATTTGAGAAAAAAAGCCCTGGTTATGTGGGGCAATATGAGGGTATGGCCTCAGCAGTAGAGATGGGCCGAACACCCCTCAGTTCAGTTCACACCAGAACTCTCTATGGGACCCAAACTTTTGAAGGCT
The DNA here is from genome assembly GCA_029574335.1 of Rana kukunoris. Taxonomy (NCBI): domain Eukaryota; kingdom Metazoa; phylum Chordata; class Amphibia; order Anura; family Ranidae; genus Rana; species Rana kukunoris. Next base: position 45,674 of record JAJQKJ010001773.1, read on the forward strand.
TATAGGCAAGTTATTGGCCATAAAAAGGGTATGGGGGCCCGGGTACTGCCCTGGGGGACATGTAGAAATGCAAAGAAATATAGTTTTTAAATAGTGATTTTACTAATGCTTAAAGTGAAACATTAAAAATGTATTTAAATGTAGTGCCTGGGGGGTCCCCTTAGTCTTCCTGTAAAGTGGGGCATCTGTACCATGTATAGAACCTGCTGCAGAAAAATTTTCATTTTGCCAGCCAGCTTTGTTTATTTGGGTAAGCTTGAATTCACACGCTGGGCATGTGGGTGGCAGAGACAATTTTTTTTTGATGGAGCAGCTGGGGCCGAGAAATTAGTTTGCAGCTGATGTTATTTATACCCCTCCCCCTTAAAAAAATAGCATGCAGCTGCTCAGGGTTGTACACGTGCCATGGCCATTCAAACCCCCCCCACCCCGCGCCATGTTCAGTTGGCAGAGCCATGAATGGGGCTTCAAGCGATTGGCTTGCGGTGGTGGAGACGTTTTTATGTACAAAATTCCCAGTCGGCTGTCTGTCCAGGTGAGGGATCCGAGGACACGATGGTAGAAGACGTCTGTCCAGGCGAGGGATCCGAGGACGCGATGGTAGAAGACGTCTGTCCAGGCGAAAGATCCAAAGACATGTCTGTCTGTCCAGGCGAGGGATCCGAGGACGCGATGGTAGAAGACGTCTGTCCAGGCGAAAGATCCAAAGACATGTCTGTCTGTCCAGGCGAGGGATCCGAGGACGCAATGAGAGAAGACGTCTGTCCAGGCAAAAGATCCGAGGACATGTCTGTCTGTCCAGGCGAGGGATCCGAGGATGCGATGGGAGAAGACGTCTGTCTGTCCAGGAGAGGGATCCGAGGACACGATGGGAGAAGACATCTGTCTGTCCAGGCGAGGGATCCAAGGACACGATGGTAGAAGACGTCTGTCCAGGAAAAAGATCCAAGGACATCTCTGTCTGTCCAGGCGAGGGATCCGAGGATGCGATGAGGGAAGACAACTGTCAGTCCAGGCGAGGGATCGGAGGACACGATGGGAGGAGACTTCTGTCTGTCCAGGCGATGGATCCGAGGACACCATGGGAGAAGACGTCTGTCTGTCTAGGCGAGGGATCCGAGGATGCGATGAGAGAAGACGTCTGTCCAGGCGAAAGATCCGAGGACATGTCTGTCTGTCCAGGCGAGGGATCCGAGGACGCGATGGGAGAAGTCGTCTGTCTGTCCAGGAGAGGGATCCGAGGACACGATGGGAGAAGACGTCTGTCCAGGCGAGGGATCCGAGGTTGCGATGGTAGAAGACGTCTGTCCAGGTGAAAGATCCGAGGACATGTCTGTCTGTCCAGGCGAGGGATCCGAGGACGCGATGAGAGAAGACGTCTGTCCAGGCGAAAGATCCGAGGACATGTCTGTCTGTCCAGGAGAGGGATCCGAGGACACGATGGGAGAAGACATCTGTCTGTCCAGACGAGGGATCCAAGGACACGATGGTAGAAGACGTCTGTCCAGGAAAAAGATCCAAGGACATCTCTGTCTGTCCAGGCGAGGGAACCGAGGATGCGATGAGGGAAGACAACTGTCAGTCCAGGCGAGGGATCCGAGGACACGATGGGAGGAGACTTCCGTCTGTCTGTCAGGCGAGGGATCCGAGGACACCATGGGAGAAGACGTCTGTCTGTCTAGGCGAGGGATCCGAGGATGCGATGAGAGAAGACGTCTGTCCAGGCGAGGAATATACCGAGGAGATCGCGATGGGAGAAGACGTCTGTCCAGGCAAGAGATCCGAGGACACCATGGGAGAAGACGTCTGTCTGCCTAGGCGAGGGATCCGAGGAGTGACGCGAGCGGTGAGAGAAGACGTCTGTCCAGGCGAGGGATCCGAGGACACGATAAAGGAAGACGTCTGTCCAGGCGAGGGATCCGAGGACACCATGGGAGAAGACGTCTGTCTGCCTAGGCGAGGGATCCGAGGACGCAATGAGAGAAGACGTCTGTCCAGGCGAGGGATCCGAGGACACGATAAAGGAAGACGTCTGTCCAGGCGAGGGATAGACCGAGGACACGATGGGACAAGAAGACGTCTGTCTGTCTAGGCGAGGGATCCGAGGACACGATGGGAGAAGACATCTGTCTGTCTAGGTGAGGGATCCGAGAACGCGATGAGAGAAGACGTCTGTCCAGGCGAAAGATCCGAGGACATGTCTGTCTGTCCAGGCGAGGGATCCGAGGATGCGATGAGAGAAGACGTCTGTCCAGGCGAGGGATCCGAGGACGCGATGAGAGAAGACGTCTGTAGGCCAGGCGAGGGATCCGAGGACAGGATGGGAGGGGGAAAACGTCTGTCTGCCTAGGCGAGGGATTCGAGGACACCATGGGAGAAGACGTCTGTCTGCCTAGGCGAGGGATCCGAGGATGCGATGAGAGAAGACGTCTGTCCAGGCGAGGGGTTGATCCGTCTGTCCAGGAGGGATCGAGGACGATGAGAGAAGACGTCTGTCCAGGCGAGGGATCAAGGGATTGAGAGGATCCGAGGACGCTCTGTCCAGGGCGGGATGAGAGAAGAGAAGACGTCTGTCCAGGCGAGGGATCCGAGGACGCGAAGAGAAGACGTGTCCAGGCGGGGATCCGAGGACAAGATGGGGGGATGGGGGAGAGGACTGTCTGTCTAGGCGAGGGATCCGAGGACGCAATGAGAGAAGACGTCTGTCCAGGCGAAAGATCAGAGGACATGTCTGTCTGTCCAGGCGAGGGATACGAGGACACGATGGGAGAAGACGTCTGTACAGGCGAGGGATCCGAGGACACCATGGGAGAAGACGTCTGTCTGCCTAGGCGAGGGATCCGAGGACGCGATGGTAGAAGACGTCTGTCCAGGCGAAAGATCCGAGGACATGTCTGTCTGTCCAGGCGAGGGATCCGAGGACGCGATGAGAGAAGACGTCTGTCCAGGCGAGGAATACGAGGACGCGATGGGAGAAGACGTCTGTCCTGGCAAGGAATCCGAGGACGCGATGAGAGAAGACGTCTGTCTAGGCGAGGGATCCGAGGACACGATGGGAGAGAGACGTCTGTCAAGGCGAGGGATCCGAGGACGCGATGAGAGAAGACGTCTGTCTAGGCGAGGGATCCGAGAACGCGATGAGAGAAGACGTCTGTCCAGGCGAGGGATCCGAGGACGCGATAAAAGAAGACGTCTGTCCAGGTGAGGGATCTGAGGACAAGATGGGAGAAGACATCTGTCTGTCCAGGCGAGGGATCCGAGGACGCGATGAGAGAAGACGTCTGTCCAGGCGAGGGATCCGAGGACAAGATGGGAGAGGACATCTGTCTGTCTAGGTGAGGGATCCGAGGACGCAATGAGAGAAGACGTCTGTCCAGGCGAGGGATCCGAGGACGTGATGGGAGAAGACGTCTGTCCAGGCGAGGGATCCGAGGACACCATGGGAGAAGACGTCTGTCAAGGCGAGGGATCCAAGGACGCGATGAGAGAAGACGTCTGTCCAGGTGAGGGATCCGAGGACAAGATGGGAGAAGACATCTGTCTGTCCAGGCGAGGGATCCGAGGACGCGATGAGAGAAGACGTCTGTCCAGGCGAGGGATCCGAGGACACGATGGGAGAAGACATCTGTCTGTCTAGGCGAGGGATCCGAGAACGCGATGAGAGAAGACGTCTGTCCAGGCGAGGGATCCGAGGACAAGATGGGAGAGGACATCTGTCTGTCTAGGCGAGGGATCCGAGGACGCAATGAGAGAAGACGTCTGTCCAGGCGAGGGATCCGAGGACGTGATGGGAGAAGACGTCTGTCCAGGCGAGGGATCCGAGGACACCATGGGAGAAGACGTCTGTCAAGGCGAGGGATCCAAGGACGCGATGAGAGAAGACGTCTGTCCAGGTGAGGGATCCGAGGACGCGATGAGAGAAGACGTCTGTCTAGGCGAGGGAAACTCGAGAACGCGATGAGAGAAGACGTCTGTCCAGGCGAGGGATCCGAGGACGCGATGAGAGAAGACGTCTGTCCAGGTGAGGGATCCGAGGACAAGATGGGAGAAGACATCTGTCTGTCCAGGCGAGGGATCCGAGGACGCGATGAGAGAAGACGTCTGTCCAGGCGAGGGATCCGAGGACACGATGGGAGAAGACGTCTGTCCAGGCGAGGGATCCGAGAACGCGATGAGAGAAGACGTCTGTCCAGGCGAGGGATCCGAGGACGCGATGAGAGAAGACGTCTGTCCAGGCGAGGGATCCGAGGACGCGATGAGAGAAGACGTCTGTCCAGGCGAGGGATCCGAGAACGATGAGAGAAGACGCGTCCAGGCGAGGGATGAGAGAAGAGAAGACGTCTGTCCAGGCGAGGGATCCGAGGAAAAGATGGGAGAGGACATCTGTCTGTCTAGGCGAGGGATCCGAGGACGCGATGGTAGAAGACGTCTGTCCAGGCGAGGGATCCGAGGACACTATGGGAGAAGACGTATGTCTGTCCAGGCGAGGGATCCGAGGACACGATGGGAGAAGACGTCTGTCTGTCTAGGCGAGGGATCCGAGGACACGATGAGAGGAGACGTCTGTCTAGGCGGGGGATCCGAGGACACGATGGGAGAAGACATCTGTCTGTCCAGGCGAGGGATCCGAGGACGCGATGGTAGAAGACGTCTGTCCAGGCGAAAGATCCGAGGACATGTCTGTCTGTCCAGGCGAGGGATCCGAGGACGCGATGAGAGAAGACGTCTGTCCAGGCGAGGAATACGAGGACGCGATGGGAGAAGACGTCTGTCCTGGCGAGGAATCCGAGGACGCGATGAGAGAAGACGTCTGTCTAGGCGAGGGATCCGAGAACGCGATGAGAGAAGACGTCTGTCCAGGCGAGGGATCAGAGGACGCGATGAGAGAAGACGTCTGTCCAGGTGAGGGATCCGAGGACAAGATGGGAGAAGACATCTGCCTGTCCAGGCGAGGGATCCGAGGACGCGATGAGAGAAGACGTCTGTCCAGGCGAGGGATCCGAGGACACGATGGGAGAAGACATCTGTCTGTCTAGGCGAGGGATCCGAGAACGCGATGAGAGAAGACGTCTGTCCAGGCGAGGGATCCAAGGACAAGATGGGAGAGGACATCTGTCTGTCTAGGCGAGGGATCCGAGGACGCAATGAGAGAAGACGTCTGTCCAGGCGAGGGATCCGAGGACGTGATGGGAGAAGACGTCTGTCCAGGCGAGGGATCCGAGGACACGATGGGAGAAGACGTCTGTCAAGGGTGTCGGCGAGGGATCCAAGGACGCGATGAGAGAAGACGTCTGTCAAGGCGAGGGATCCAAGGACGCGATGAGAGAAGACGTCTGTCCAGGTGAGGGATCCGAGGACGCGATGAGAGAAGACGTCTGTCTAGGCTAGGAATCCGAGGACGCGATGAGAGAAGACGTCTGTCCAGGCGAGGGATCCGAGGACGCAATGAGAGAAGACGTCTGTCCAGGCGAGGGATCCGAGGACACGATGGGAGAAGACGTCTGTCTGTCCAGGCGAGGGATCCGAGGACAAGATGGTAGAAGACGTCTGTCTGTCTAGGCGAGGGATCCGAGGACACGATGGGAGAAGACGTCTGTCCAGGCGAGGGATCCGAGGACACGATGGGAGAAGACGTCTGTCCAGGCGAGGGATCCGAGAACGCGATGAGAGAAGACGTCTGTCCAGGCGAGGGATCCGAGGACGCGATGAGAGAAGACGTCTGTCCAGGTGAGGGATCCGAGGACAAGATGGGAGAAGACATCTGTCTGTCCAGGCGAGGGATCCGAGGACGCGATGAGAGAAGACGTCTGTCCAGGCGAGGGATCCGAGGACACGATGGGAGAAGACGTCTGTCCAGGCGAGGGATCCGAGAACGCGATGAGAGAAGACGTCTGTCCAGGCGAGGGATCCGAGGACGCGATGAGAGAAGACGTCTGTCCAGGCGAGGGATCCGAGGACGCGATGAGAGAAGACGTCTGTCCAGGCGAGGGATCCGAGGACGCGATGAGAGAAGACGTCTGTCCAGGCGAGGGATCCGAGGACGCGATGAGAGAAGACGTCTGTCCAGGCGAGGGATCCGAGGACAAGATGGGAGAGGACATCTGTCTGTCTAGGCGAGGGATCCGAGGACGCGATGGTAGAAGACGTCTGTCCAGGCGAGGGATCCGAGGACACTATGGGAGAAGACGTATGTCTGTCCAGGCGAGGGATCCGAGGACACGATGGGAGAAGACGTCTGTCTGTCTAGGCGAGGGATCCGAGGACACGATGAGAGAAGACGTCTGTCCAGGTGAGGGATCCGAGGACGCGATGAGAGAAGACGTCTGTCTAGGCTAGGAATCCGAGGACGAGGAGCGATGAGAGAAGACGTCTGTCCAGGCGAGGGATCCGAGGACGCGATGAGAGAAGACGTCTGTCCAGGCGAGGGATCCGAGGACACAATGGGAGAAGACGTCTGTCTGTCCAGGCGAGGGATCCGAGGACAAGATGGTAGAAGACGTCTGTCTGTCTAGGCGAGGGATCCGAGGACACGATGGGAGAAGACGTCTGTCCAGGCGAGGGATCCGAGGACACGATGGGAGAAGACGTCTGTCCAGGCGAGGGATCCGAGGACGCGATGAGAGAAGACGTCTGTCCAGGCGAGGGATCTGAGGACACGATGGGAGAAGACGTCTGTCCAGGCGAGGGATCCGAGGACGCGATGAGAGAAGACGTCTGTCCAGGCGAGGGATCCGAGGACACGATTGGTGAAGACGTCTGTCTGTCCAGGCGAGGGATCCGAGTACACGATGGGAGAAGACGTCTGTCTGTCTAGGCGAGGGATCCGAGGACACGATGGGAGAAGACGTCTGTCCAGGCAAGGGATCCGAGGACACGATGGGAGAAGACGTCTGTCCAGGCGAGGGATCCGAGGACACGATGGGAGAAGACGTCTGTCAAGGCGAGGGATCCAAGGACGCGATGAGAGAAGACGTCTGTCAAGGCGAGGGATCCAAGGACGCGATGAGAGAAGACGTCTGTCCAGGTGAGGGATCCGAGGACGCGATGAGAGAAGACGTCTGTCTAGGCTAGGAATCCGAGGACGCGATGAGAGAAGACGTCTGTCCAGGCGAGGGATCCGAGGACGCAATGAGAGAAGACGTCTGTCCAGGCGAGGGATCCGAGGACACGATGGGAGAAGACGTCTGTCTGTCCAGGCGAGGGATCCGAGGACAAGATGGTAGAAGACGTCTGTCTGTCTAGGCGAGGGATCCGAGGACACGATGGGAGAAGACGTCTGTCCAGGCGAGGGATCCGAGGACACGATGGGAGAAGACGTCTGTCCAGGCGAGGGATCCGAGAACGCGATGAGAGAAGACGTCTGTCCAGGCGAGGGATCCGAGGACGCGATGAGAGAAGACGTCTGTCCAGGTGAGGGATCCGAGGACAAGATGGGAGAAGACATCTGTCTGTCCAGGCGAGGGATCCGAGGACGCGATGAGAGAAGACGTCTGTCCAGGCGAGGGATCCGAGGACACGATGGGAGAAGACGTCTGTCCAGGCGAGGGATCCGAGAACGCGATGAGAGAAGACGTCTGTCCAGGCGAGGGATCCGAGGACGCGATGAGAGAAGACGACGTCTGTCCAGGCGAGGGATCCGAGGACGCGATGAGAGAAGACGTCTGTCCAGGCGAGGGATCCGAGGACGCGATGAGAGAAGACGTCTGTCCAGGCGAGGGATCCGAGGACGCGATGAGAGAAGACGTCTGTCCAGGCGAGGGATCCGAGGACAAGATGGGAGAGGACATCTGTCTGTCTAGGCGAGGGATCCGAGGACGCGATGGTAGAAGACGTCTGTCCAGGCGAGGGATCCGAGGACACTATGGGAGAAGACGTATGTCTGTCCAGGCGAGGGATCCGAGGACACGATGGGAGAAGACGTCTGTCTGTCTAGGCGAGGGATCCGAGGACACGATGAGAGAAGACGTCTGTCCAGGTGAGGGATCCGAGGACGCGATGAGAGAAGACGTCTGTCTAGGCGAGGAATCCGAGGACGCGATGAGAGAAGACGTCTGTCCAGGCGAGGGATCCGAGGACGCGATGAGAGAAGACGTCTGTCCAGGCGAGGGATCCGAGGACACGATGAGAGAAGACGTCTGTCCAGGTGAGGGATCCGAGGACGCGATGAGAGAAGACGTCTGTCTAGGCTAGGAATCCGAGGACGCGATGAGAGAAGACGTCTGTCCAGGCGAGGGATCCGAGGACGCGATGAGAGAAGACGTCTGTCCAGGCGAGGGATCCGAGGACACGATTGGTGAAGACGTCTGTCTGTCCAGGCGAGGGATCCGAGTACACGATGGGAGAAGACGTCTGTCTGTCTAGGCGAGGGATCCGAGGACACGATGGGAGAAGACGTCTGTCCAGGCAAGGGATCCGAGGACACGATGGGAGAAGACGTCTGTCTGTCTAGGCGAGGGGTCCGAGGACACGATGGGAGAAGACGTCTGTCCAGGCGAGGGATCCGAGGACACAATGGGAGAAGACGTCTGTCTGTCCAGGCGAGGGATCCGAGGACAAGATGGTAGAAGACGTCTGTCTGTCCAGGCGAGGGATCCGAGGACACGATGGGATAAGACGTCTGTCTGTCTAGGCGAGGGATCCGAGGACAAGATGGTAGAAGACGTCTGTCTGTCCAGGCGAGGGATCCGAGGACAAGATGGTAGAAGACGTCTGTCTGTCCAGGCGAGGGATCCGAGGACGCGATGGGAGAAGACGTCTGTCCAGGCGAGGGATCCGAGGACACGATGGTAGAAGACGTCTGTCCAGGCGAGGGATCCGAGGACATGTCTGTCTGTCCAGGCGAGGGATCCGAGGACACGATGGTAGAAGACGTCTGTCCAGGCGAGGGATCCGAGGACATGTCTGTCTGTCCAGGCGAGGGATCCGAGGACACGATGGTAGAAGACGTCTGTCCAGGCGAGGGATCCGAGGACATGTCTGTCTGTCCAGGCGAGGGATCCGAGGACACGATGGTAGAAGACGTCTGTCCAGGCGAGGGATCCGAGGACATGATGGGAGAAGACGGATGAGCGCACTCACAGCCTCTCGGTTGTGTAATCAGCGGAGGGAGATGGCAGCGCGATACGTGGAAGAACTTTCCATCCGGAGATAACGCTGAGAGAGGAAAACGCTGGCGGTGATGTTCTGCGTTAATCTGATTAGTGATTAGAAATGGCGCTGCAATCCACAGGGGAGCCGTTTTCTGAGGTCTCACCGCCTCCCAGCCCGACGCCTGATTGGATATTAACTAAGAATCTAATTCATCTGAGTTATGGACTCATTGATAGACTCCTCGCTAATCAATTTTTACCGAGTTCCTTCAGAGATAAGATGAGCGAGACGGCGGAGAATTCTTCATCACAACCAGCGATTATTTTACACCCGAAACCGATAATATTCCATTTCTAGTCAGAGGAGATCGGCGATCGTCCAGCAGGCTGGTCTGATTCTAAGAAAATCAAAGCCGGTTATTGGAGCCGCCGGACTTCACGCCGATCGTTAGCCGGACTTCACGCCGATCGTTAGCCGGACTTCACGCCGATCGTTAGCGGGATCTCCATAATTTTATTATTAATCATTATTATGAAATATAAACGACAAACGTACGATACAATGGTGCTATAATCTCCCACATCCAATCAGATTTGTGGGGTGTATGCAGGTAGGTTGTTCCATAACGGACCCTAAGGTCACCCCTCCCCCTCAGACAATCGTTTTCTTTGTTAATTCACCAGATAGAGGAAGGTGATAAATAAAAGAAATGCGTCGCTCCATTGCAGAGAGTCAGGAATTCCCCGCCATTCAGGATCCTATTCCATGCCGGATTTTACAGGAAGTTTTAGTTTTTAGGCCAAGACTCAATAAAACGCTCGATAAGCAGCGGCGGGTCACAGCGACAGCGGCAGGTCACAGCGACAGCGGCAGGTCACAGCAGCGCGGGTGGAGGCATGAGTTGCAACAGGTTTCCTCCAAACATTAATGCTTCGATCTTCATTCCACTCTTTCTTTCCCTATATACAGTCCCACACACAATATCTAGTACACCACATATACACTACTGTGTACACACCCTATATCAGTGTGTACAGTATACCTAAACCCTATAAACTATATACATCCATATAATACAATTCAAAGTGTGTAACCCTATCTACAACCCTATATTGTATACAAACCCTATATACACACACGCACACACACACACCAAATACCCTATATATACCCTACACACCTATATATACACACACATACCCTATATACCCTATACACCCTATATAATAAAACCCTATAACCCTATATAATTCATACACACACACACACACACACAAACATACCCTATATACACTACACACCCTATATACACACACATACCCTATATACACCCTCCACACACAATATATACACCCCCCTCCCACACACACACAATCTATACACCCCATATACACACTATATACCCTACACACCCTATATACAATACAAACCCTATATACCCTACACACCCTATATACCCTACACACCCTATATACAATACAAACCCTATATACACACACGCACGCACACACACACAAACATACCCTATATACCCTACACACCCTATATACCCTACACACCCTATACACACACATACCCTATATACCCTACACACCCTATATACACATACCATATATACCCTACACACACCCTATATACCCTACACACCCTATATACAATACAACCCCTATATACCCTATACACCATATACACACACACACACAAACATACCCTATATACACTACACACCCTATATACACACACACACAAACATACCTATATATATACCCCCACACACAATATATACACTCCCCTCCCCCACACACACAATCTATACACCCCATATACACACTATATACCCTATATACCCTACACACCCTATACACACACACACACACACACACACACAAACATACCCTATATACACTACACACCCTATATACAATACAAACCCTATATACCCTACACACCCTATACACACACACACACACACAAACATTCCCTATATACACTACACACCCTATATACACACACACAAACATACCATATATACAATACACACCCTATATACAATACAAACCCTATTTACCCTGCACACCCTATACACACACACACAAACATACCATATATACACTACACACCCTATATACACACACACACACACACAAACATACCCTATATACACTACACGCCCTATACACACACACACAAAAACACGCCCTATATAAAACTACACACCCTATATACACACACACACACAAACATACCATATATACAATACACACCCTATATACCCTACACACCCCTATATACAATACAAACCCTATTTACCCTACACACCCTATACACACACACACACACACACACACAAACATACCATATATACACTACACACCCTATATACACACAAACATACCCTATATACAATACACACCATACACACACACACACACACACACACACACAAACATACCCTATATACACTACACGCCCTATACACACACACACAAACATGCCCTATATAAACTACACACCCTATATACACACATACACACACACACAAACATACCCTATATACACTACACACCCTATACACACACACACACACACACACACACAAACATACCCTATATACAATACACACCCTATATGCACACACACACAAACATACCCTATATACAATACACACCCTATATACACACACCCTATACACACACACACATACAAACATACCCTATATAAACTACACACCCTATACACACACAAACATACCCTATATACACTACACACCCTATACACACACACACACACACACACACAAACATTCCCTATATACACACACGCACATACACAAACATACCCTATATAAACTACACACCCTATATACACCCTATACATCTTGGGCCAGATTCACGTACCCGGGCGTATCTTTGTGCGGGCGTAGTGTATCTTCTTTACGCTACGCCGCCGCAACTTAGAGAGGCAAGTGCTGTATTCACCAAAGCACTTGCTCCCTAAGTTACGGCGGCGTAGCGTAATTCAAAGTAGCAAGGCAGTGGGCGTGTTTTATTACAATGAACCATGACCCCATGCAAATGATGAGCTGAACGAACGACGCATGTGCCATCCGTGGACGTATCCCATTTCGCTCAGAACCACGTCGGATAGAATGCCTAAGTGACGTTGGCGCGCAATGCCTACGACGTGTGAACGTATCCCCAGGCCCAGCCCTATTCCCGTACTACGTAAACGGCGTAAACGACGTAAAATTTGACGGCATCGCTCCCTGGCCCATACCTTTGCATTAGCTGCGCCTCATATAGCAGGGGTAACTTTACGCCGGACGTAAGCCTTACGCAAAGTGTGTATAGGAAGCGCCCGGGAGCATCTATGTTCGTGAATCGGCGTATCTTACTCATTTCCGAATGCGTCCAGCATAAATATGCGCCCACGCTACGCCGGCGCAGGCAAGTTACGTCGGACGTCTGAAGCCATGTTTTTCGTGGTATCTCGCTTTGTGAATCGGTGCAAAGATGCAACGGCGCACATTTAAAATTACTGCGGCATATCTGGAGAATACGCCGGCGTAAATCCTTCCTGAAACTGGCCCCTTATATACACACACACACACTACACACCCTATATACATCTTTTATACACAATACATACCCTATATACCCCTTATATACACACAGGGCCAGATTCACGTAGATTCCGGCGTAAGCCATTTACACTACGCCACCGCAACTTACTAGAGAAAGTGCCGTATTCTCAAAGCACTTACTCCGTAACTTGCGGCAGCATAGTGTAAATGACCCGGCGTATCCCTGCGTAAATCGAAGGAGGCGGCTTGTATTTAAATTAAGCGCGCCCCGCGCCGAACGATACAATGTTGTGACTTCTCTCTCCTGGGCAGAGGACAAGTCTGAGAAAAGATACAATGTTGTGACTTCTCTCTCCTGGGCAGAGGACAAGTCATAGAAAAGATCCAATGTTGTGACTTCTCTCTCCTGGGCAGAGGACAAGTCATAGAAAAGATACAATGTTGTGACTTCTCTCTTCCTGGGCAGAGGACAAGTCATAGAAAAGATACAATGTTGTGACTTCTCTCTCCTGGGCAGAGGACAAGTCATAGAAAAGATACAATGTTGTGACTTCTCTCTCCTGGGCAGAGGACAAGTCATAGAAAAGATACAATGTTGTGACTTTCTCTCCTGGGCAGAGGACAAGTCATAGAAAAGAATACAATGTTGTGACTTCTCTCTCCTGGGCAGAGGACAAGTCAGAGAAAAGATACAATGTTGTGACTTCTCTCTCCTGGGCAGAGGACAAGTCAGAGAAAAGATACAATGTTGTGACTTCTCTCTCCTGGGCAGAGGACAAGTCATAGAAAAGATACAATGTTGTGACTTCTCTCTCCTGGGCAGAGGACAAGTCATAGAAAAGATACAATGTTGTGACTTCTCTCTCCTGGGCAGAGGACAAGTCATAGAAAAGATACAATGTTGTGACTTCTCTCTCCTGGGCAGAGGACAAGTCATAGAAAAGATACAATGTTGTGACTTCTCTCTCCTGGGCAGAGGACAAGTCTGAGAAAAGATACAATGTTGTGACTTCTCTCTCCTGGGCAGAGGACAAGTCATAGAAAAGATACAATGTTGTGACTTCTCTCTCCTGGGCAGAGGACAAGTCTGAGAAAAGATACAATGTTGTGACTTCTCTCTCCTGGGCAGAGGACAAGTCAGAGAAAAGATACAATGGGCCAGATTCAGGTAGATGCGCGCATATTTTATCCAGCGTAGCGCAGCGCATATACGTTACGCTGACGCGAACTAGTGAGTCAAGTACAGTATTCACCAAGCGCATGTTCGTTACTTTGCGGCGGAGTAACGAAAAATGCGCTGGCGCAACCCGACGCAAGTGTAAGTGGGTGTGATTAAATGTAAATGATGGGCGGAGCCCAGCGCAGAGACTTACGTTCATCGCATCATCCACAGAGCATGCGCAGTGAGGGAGGGCTCCACTTGCTCCCATGTGCGCATGCTCACAACTTCCGTCGGCACTACTTCATGGGAAACGGCAGCGCAATGTGTTCCGTTGCGTGTATAAAAGCGGCCGCAGATGCGCCTTTCCGCCGCAAAAGTATATCCGGTTCCCCCCACCCCAGGGAAGTAACTTTTGCTGTGCGATGGCTGCTCCCGTTCCCCGCAAAGAGAGGAGAAACCTCAACTTCAACGCCCAGGAGCTGTCTGTAGTGATCTCTGCTATGGAGACCTACAATGACTTCCTCCATGGCAGGAAAAGTCGGAAGACCAGCCGGGATAGGAAGCAGGTCATCCTGGAGAGCATTGCTGGCCGGGTCAATGTTATGGGCTATTCCACCCGGACTGCTGCGGATATAGCCAAAAAAAATCAATGATTTGAGGCGCAAAGTCCGGGGCAAGGTGGCCACCATCAGGATGCATGAGAGGGGCACGGGTGGTGGTGGACCCCCATGTGCGGTCAGCCTGACCACGGAGGAGGAGGTGGTAGCCCGCTGCCTGGAGAGGGAGCAGTTGGAGGGGGTACTGGGATATGATTCCGTGGAGGAAGGCTCCAGGACAGGTAAGTGTTTTTTATCCCCTATTTGGTGCGTTGATGTGTGGGTGGGGGGGGGGGTACATGTGCCAAGTGTGTGGGACCACCAACATGTTGTCTGTTTTGTGTCATCCACAGATGACGGAGCTGGGCCATCATCTGCCGGCGGCCAGTCCACCCCATCCCCCCAACGGCATCCAGTGCCTGTGCCCCTGGGTGGTGAAGACACCGAGATGGAGGGGAGTGCCCACACCTCACCTGCTGAGGTGGTTGAGGAGGAGCCTGTTGTCCCCGAGCAGGACTTTGTTTTATTTTTGGAGGAGTCCTCCCCTTCAGCAGGGCCCTCCCAAATCCCCTCCCCCCATCCTAGGAAGCCCCTCAAGGGCGACTCCATCCCCCCGGGGACTACCATCTCCTGGCCCCAGGAAGGCCACCCGGAAGACCAGGGGGGTGTCTGATGTGGTCCATGACCAGGTGGCAAGGGACCAGGACAAGCAGACCCAGCAGATGGGGGAGATTGCTGGGCACCTGGACCGGGGTAGCTGCCTGTCCTCCTTGGCCCAGATGTCCAACGCAGTGCAGGATGTCAGCTGCAACTGCTCTGCAGTGGTGACCAGCCTGGGGAGGTGCAGGCTGATCTTAGGCACCTCACTGCAGTCGTCCAGGCCAACACAGCTGCCATCCGGGACAGGGGAGGCAGAGGCAGCGGGCCCATCATTATCAAGTGACCCGGCAGCTGAGGATGCAGGCCCACACAAATTCCTACCTCGGCCGGATAGCCATGGCCTTGGAGGGCATGCAGGCCACACCTGCCAGGAGTGGCCCACCGGGGATCAGCCACCTCCAGATGCCCCCCCACCCCCACCCACTCCCTCCAGGCAGCTGAGGAGCCAGAGAGGGCCCACTAAAAAGAGCCCCCGTCAGCCCAGATGAGGGCTTTTTGGATTTTTTTTTTCATTATCGGCTCAGGTTATGAGTTTTATTTTTTTATTTTAATGTTGCTCAGTGTAACGGAATGCACCGTGACAGACTGAGATATTCCTATGTCTAGGGTCACCTTATGTCCACTAGGGCCATAGGGTGACAAAAATCATAATTCACATATTACAGAAGACATTATTAATACTTCATTTTAGGACTGAGAAATCACAAGGAGTTCATAATGACATGACCAGGTCAACCAGACAGTGAGTCATACTTTTGTATAATAGGCTATTGAAATATCTTAAGGTGTTGGCTATTCACTGTAAAGACATTCCGTTGAAGGTGTTGATTGCACCCACTCTCACAAGACTTTGCCATTGTGTGATAAAGCTGTCTAGATAACTTATTCAACTAGATGTCTGTGTATTATTCAAGGTTAATTGAACACTATTGAAGATGCGGTGCCGACCGGTCTACATGGGTTAGCTTACCTGAATGCCTTTTAGAGTGTGATTGAAGCCCCCCATGGTGTGAAGGGGGTGGAGACTACATTGTCTTGTGACTAACTGCATTATGCTTGAGACTGTATAAGAAGCTGAGAAAATACCAATAAATTGTCATATCTTTGGAAGCAAGTGCAGAGCTTGAGTCTCGTCTTGTTTATGGGAAATGATATGGATCGTGTATGCAAGATTGTCGCAGTGTGTCAGATAAGCTTGTCGTGGTTGGATGGAAGATCGTAAGCGGTGGTGACCGTTACATTTGGTGGCAGCAGTGGGATGATTCCATCTTCAGAAGGACGGCTACAAGGACACAGGACAATGGAGACGCTGTATGAACGGATGAAGCTCTCTTCCCTCATGGTCTTACTGGAGAGCCGGGGCAGACCGGCCAGGCAACCATAAGAAAAGGGACATTATCGCAGAACTTGACTAAATGAATAGAGCTAAGAGGCCCAGCGTAACAGACAGGAAACCTGAGGAAGAATTTTTTGATCGGGCTGTTAAACATGGACTGGCACAATATGGTCCTAATCCTCCACCGGAGATCATAGACCGGGTTTATAGCGCTGAAGATGCCATCTTGCGACAGCAAAGGAGTGCTGCAGCAGCTGAAGGCACAGCTGGCACCAACTAAAGAGAGAGGAGAGGTGCAGATACCAGTCTCCATGGAAGAGGAATTCAGAAGAAGGTTACAAGAGATGCGGATACAGCATAAGAGGACCAGTATCAGAGGAGGTCCTGCTGGGATGGTCGGATGTGATTCGTTGCCAACTCTGGAAGGAAGCGCTAGCTCTGGAGCAGCAACACCAAGGAAAGGTCCTGCCCTCCATCTATGCAAGGTACTGGCCGCAGTATGACGTACGAATGCTGTTGTTGGGGAAACCACCAAAGCAGGAGTGGACAGCTGAGTTAAGCAGGCTGATCCGGGCAGAGATGCAGCTGGATGAAAGGTACAGAGCCCTCCAGTGGTATGTAGCCCAAGAGTGCCCGTGGCCAGCAGATGACAGCCCCACAGAAGGCCATGAATATGATGGCCTGGGATTATTGTATTGGAGGATGTCCAGTGATCCAGACTTGGGGATGATCGGGAGTGGCGCTTGGAGGACATAATGGAGCACAGAGAGGAAAAATTGAATATCCCGGGGGGAGGCCACTGGTCACAGAGAAGATTTAGAATTTCTGGCCATTCAAGAATGGGAGCTGGAGGTCGCCTACAGACAGCTGCTAGACTCGGCTCAGCAGCAGGGTGGGGCTCCCATTGCCTGGGACTATGAGGAAAGTTCATATGACAACTGTGAACTCCTGGCTGATGAATCGGCAGTGGAAAAAATGGAGATTGCCATCCCTTAAAGCCGAAGCGGATGGTGTGGAGTTCCAGAGAGCCGGGGCGGTTGGCCCCCTCTCTCCAGCAACAAGCTGAGGTGGTAAAGCTTTTACCCCCAGCTGAATCACTGGCAACAGAGCAGGGTGCCCCAGGCCTCTGCTCCCAACTAGCAGAAGAGGGGGGACCTGTGGTAGTGGATGGGACTGTGGTCTCCACTCACAGCAAACCCAGCGGAAGAGCTGGCAACAGAGCAGAGTGCCCCAGGCCTCTGCTCCTCACTAACAGAAGAGGGGGTTCCTGGGGTAGTGGATGGGACTTCAGTCTCCACTGGCAACCCCAGAAAATGGTACAGGACTGGGACAGGAGGATGTCGGCTTTGCTTTGCAAGCACAGGGGGGTTTTCACCAAGCACCAGTGGGATGGGACTTCAGTCTCCACTGGTATACCCCAGGAAGGGGGGGCAGTTGGCCCAGACCCCCAACAGCATGATGGACTGAGCCCAGCCACCCTGCCTTCTCTCCAGCGGCAGGCGTGTTCTCTCTGAGAGAGGCAGAGGTTGGCGGGGTGAGTAATGCTCAGTTTGGAGCCATTTATTTGGGGTACAGTATGGATACCAGCATTGGAGGACTGGAACTACTGACGGACTTCGGAGTCAACTACGTTTTGGGTTCCCACCTGTGTCCGTCTCCCACCGAAAGGGGAGAGATGTAACGGAATGGCACCGTGACAGACTGAGATGTTCCTATGTCTAGGGTCACCTTATGTCCACTAGGGCCATAGGGTGACAAAGAATCATAATTCATATATTACAGATGGGACATTAATATTAATACTGATCATTTTAGAACTGAGATATCACAAGGAGTTCATGATGACATGACCAGGTGAACCAGACAGTGAGTCATACCTTTGTATAATATGCTATTGAAATATCTTAAGGTGTTGGCTATTCACTGTAAAGACATTCCGTTGAAGGTGTTGATTGCACCCACTCTCACAAGACTCTGCCCATTGTGTGATAAAGCTGTCTAGATAACTTATTCAACTAGATGTCTGTGTTATTATTTAAAGTTAATTGAACACTATTGATGATGCGGGGTGCGACCAGTCTACATGGTTAGCTTACATGAATGCCTTTTAGAGTGTGATTGAAGCCCCCCATGGTGTGAAGGGGGGTGGAGACTACATTGTCCTGTGACTAACTGCATTATGCTTGAGACTGTATAAGAAGCTGAGAAAATACCAATAAATTGTCATATCTTTGAAGCAAGTGCAGAGCTTGAGTCTCGTCTTGTTTATGGAAAGGATATGGATCGTGTATGCAAGATTGTCAGAGTGTGTCAGATAAGCTTGTCGTGGATGGAGGAAGGTCGTAAGCGGTGGTGACCGTTACAATAGCGATTGCTGCAATATTTTATGTCACACGGGCATTTGCGCAGCGGTCTTTCAAACGCAATTTTTTGGGAAAAATATGCTTTAACAAATAAAAAAATAAAAAAAGAACTAAACAGTAAAGTTACCTATTTTTTTTCCCATTACCTGCTTTTGTGTATTAGATGATATATAATAATAATCTAAATTATACATACAAGTGCACTGATTGGAGGCTTGTGTTTAAAATAAATGTTTAAATGTAAAGAAATTTTCTGTATTACTCAGCAGAGTAATAATGGAACTTCCACTTTTCCGAATCCCCCCCCTGGTGTCACATTTGGTACCTTTACCTTGTAGGGGGGGGGGAGCAGATACCTGTGTAATCTCAGGTATTTGCTCCCTCTTCCGGGCATAGATCACTGCGGTGACCTACACTACATCTGGTGCGTACTCCGCCCCAGCTTTCTTCTGGGAGATGCACAGGTCCCAGAAGACAGCAGGGACCAGTGGGATCACGCAGCACAACTTGTGCATGCACAGTAGGGAACCTTACCGAAGATGGTGGCGGCAGCACCCGAGGGAGAGATAGGCTTCAGGTGCCAGCATTGTGGGCACCCAGGACAGGGTAAGTGTCCATATATTAAAAGTCAACAGCTGCAGTAATTGTTTTTTTTCCGCAGAACTCCGCTGCTTTCACACTGGACCATCATTCTAACGGCGCTATTTGGGTGCTAGCAGGGGCGCTTATATCCCAGTTAGCGGCCGATGAAGGGGTTAAATGCTCAGATGTAGTGCCACTGCAGAAGCGCTTTGCAGGCTCTTCAGCAGCAGTGCCCGTTCATCTCAATGGACAGGAGTGGTGGAGGAGTGCGGTATACACCGCTCCAAAGATGCTGCTTGCAGGACTTTTATTTTAACGTCCTGCCAGCGCACCGCCTCAAAAAAATAAAAAAATCGGCATCATAAATCAGCTATCGGGCCGCCGCGATTTCTAAATATGGGCCATAGAAAAACCCATATCATGGTCGACCTCTACTACATACCCTATACACACCTTGGGCCAGATCCACGTACATCGGCGCATATTTATCAGATGCGCTACGCGACGTACGTCAGAGGAGGCAAGCACCGTATCCTCAGAGCAAATGCTCCCAACTATGCCCCGGCGTAACCTAAATTTGTTGGCGTAAGCCAGCGTAATTTAAAATTAGGAAGGAAGTGGGCGTGATCCATGTTAATGAAGCGTGAACCCATGCAAATGAATGTCCACAGGAACGGCGCATGCGCCGTGACGTGGACGTATGGACTTCTCTCCCTGCACATGCGCACAACTACGCCTGGCTTAACCCCTGAGATACGCCGGCCCAATGCCTACGCCCAGAGCATAAATGCGCCCAGACATGTGCATCCGCTTGCTTGTTTCCCCCCCTGAAGCAAGGTACTTTTGTTTGCTAACTTTGAGCCATGTCTGCTCATGCGTCAGGGAAGGAGAGGAGGAAGAAAAAAAAATCTGCACAGGAGAGGGGCTGTTATTATTACGGCCATTTCCAGGTACGACGTGTACCTCCATGGGGCAGAGAGTGGCACCACCAGCAAGGCCAGGAAGGATGAGATCCTGGAGGAGATCACCACACAGGTCAATCTCCTGGGACATGAGGAAAGGACCTCCAAGGATGTCAGGAAAAGGTCCATCCGCTGGTGCTATTGATATTCTGTCTTGCAGTGCTGCATCCCAACCAGCAGGGGTCTCCTGGCAGTTCGGAGCTGTCAGGGGAACTTCCCCCTGCTGGTATATCACCTTTGGGATGCAGTACTGACCTCCACCAGCGGATGGACCCTGGCAGTGTGGAACACCTGGCCCTTTGCTCCGTTCAGGTGTGACCTGAACCCAATCAGTACACCCACTATAAATACCCGGCGAGTTCAAACAGAACTCGCCCTGGTATCTGTTTAACTAACCAGACCCTGAACCTGCTTTGGACCTCTGACCTGACCTGACCTGACCTGACCTGATCCGATCTGTCCTGACCTGACCTGATCCCGATCCCTCTCCTGGACATTTCCTTCCTGCCCCTTCCCTGTCTGCAGTCTCTTTGAATGATCTCCTGGTATTTGACCCGGCTTGGCTTTGGCTTATGAGTATTGCATTTTCCCTGAACTTGTATATAGCTTTTGTGTTATCCGTGCACTTATTTTCTCACCTTTGTAAATAAACACCTTTTTCCACTATATACAGTGTTGGTCTCCTCAGTGTAGGCACACAGTCCTGGTCCATCTAGAATCCCTGACAGTATACCAGGGCCATTTTGACAGACAACATAACCTCCTAGAGTGCGTTTTTGTTGAAACATGATTTCAATGAAACTTACTCTGCTAGCGAGGAGGATGAGGAGTACTTTCGCGCAGGTGTTGAGGGAGACAAGGGATGAGCTGATGGAAGCCATCCGATCGGCCCATTCCATGGTGGATCTGGGTTATATGTCTTACAATGATGTTCAGCCATTGATCAAGTTATGTGTTAAACCAGCCCTGTCAGTTATTCCAGCTGGAGGTGATGACTTCTCTCCCCCCTTCAGTCCTGACCAAGTTGAATCCCTGGTATGGTTGATGGAGCATGATCCGGCTTATTTTGATGAGCATTATTCCTCCTGTCCCCAGCAAAAGTTATCTGAGTGTATTGATTCTGTGCAGGCTCTGAATAAACAAGGTGTGTGTGAACCAGCCTTTGTTCAACCTGTGCTGCAGGCATGGTCAGATCTCCTGCTTCCAGCCAAGCCACTGCATTCCAGCCCTGCCATTAACCACCTACCTTCCCAAGGTTTTAGCCGTCCATTGCCAATTACAACCTCAGCTATAGCCCAGTTAATTCCGCTTCCCACCAAGTATTACTACCCAATCTCTACTAATTGTACCTACCCTGCCTTTAATCCACCTGTCCGTTCCAGTCCTACTAGTAACCACCTGCCTTCCCAAGGATCCATCTGTCCATCACCAATGGCAACTCCAGCCCAGATAATTCCACATCCCACCAAATATTACTACCCAGTCTCTACTAATTGTACCTACCCTGCCTTTAATCCACCTGTAACTACTCCACAAAAACCCCCTCCAGTCACCTTTGTCTCTGCCATACTCCAATCCTTCCTCTTACTTATCTCCATCCTCTTCATACATCACTTCTGTTAACAAACCTGTAGTGACTAAGTCTAAAAAGAAACGGAAGTATTTCCCAACTCATACCATCGTGCCAGTTACCCAGCCTGTCCCAGTGCCCTCTGTTCAACCTGTCCCGTGCCATCTGTCCCTGTGCCAGCTGCTCTACCAGTTCCAGTGCCAGCCGCCCAGCTTGTGACATCCGACCAGCCTGCTCCGGTGCCAGCCTGCCAACCTGGTGTTCCTGTGCCAGCCTGCCACCCTGACGTTCCTGTGCCAGCCTGCCACCCTGACGTTCCTGTGCCAGCCTGCCACCCTGACGTTCCTGTGCCAGCCTGCCAACCTGACGTTCCTGTGCCAGCCTGCCAACCTGACGTTCCTGTGCCAGCCTGCCAACCCGATGTTCCTGTGCCAGCCTGCCAACCTGATGTTGCTGTGCCAGCTTGCCAGTCTGATGACTTCCAGTCCGCTGCCCAGCTTGATGACTTCCAGTCTGCTGCCCAGCTTGATGACTTCCAGTCTGCTGCCCAGCTTGATGACTTCCAGTCTGCTGCCCAGCTTGATGACTTCCAGTCTGCTGCCCAGCTTGATGACTTCCAGTCTGCTGCCCCGGTTGATGACGTCCAGTCTGCTGCCCCGGTTGATGACGTCCAGTCTGCTGCCCCGGTTGATGACGTCCAGTCTGCTGCCCCGGTTGATGACTTCCAGTCTGCTGCCCCGGTTGATGACTTCCAGTCTGCTGCCCCGGTTGATGACTTCCAGTCTGCTGCCCCGGTTGATGACTTCCAGTCTGCTGCCCCGGTTGATGACTTCCAGTCTGCTGCCCCGGTTGATGACTTCCAGTCTGCTGCCCCGGTTGATGACTTCCAGTCTGCTGCTTTGGTTGATGACTTCCAGTGTGCTGCCCCGGTTGATGACTTCCAGTGTGCTGCCCAGGTTGATGACTTCCAGTGTGCTGCCCAGGTTGATGACTTCCAGTGTGCTGCCCAGGTTGATGACTTCCAGGTTGATGACTTCCAGTCTGCTGCTTTGGTTGATGACTTCCAGTCTGCTGCCCAGGTTGATGACTTCCAGTCTGCTGCCCAGGTTGATGACTTCCAGTGTGCTGCCCGGCTTGATGACCTCCAGTCTGCTGCCCGGCTTGATGACCTCCAGTCTGCTGCCCGGATTGATGACCTCCAGTCTGCTGCCCGGCTTGATGACCTCCAGTCTGCTGCCCGGCTTGATGACCTCCAGTCTGCTGCCCGGCTTGATGACCTCCAGTCTGCTGCCCGGCTTGATGACCTCCAGTCTGCTGCCCGGCTTGATGACCTCCAGTCTGCTGCCCGGCTTGATGACCTCCAGTCTGCTGCCCGGCTTGATGACCTCCAGTCTGCTGCCCGGCTTGATGACCTCCAGTCTGCTGCCCGGCTTGAACTACCTCTCAGTCTGCTGCCCGGCTTGATGACCTCCAGTCTGCTGCCCGGCTTGATGACCTCCAGTCTGCTGCCCGGCTTGATGACCTCAAGTCTGCTGCCCGGCTTGATGACCTCCAGTCCGCTGCCCAGCCTGCTGTTCCTGTGCCAGTCTGCCAGCCTGCTGCCCAGCTCAATGACCCGGAGCTTGCTGCCCAGCTCGATGACCCGGAGCCTGCTGCCCAGCTCGATGACCCGGAGCCTGCTGCCCAGCTCGATGACCCGGAGCCTGCTGCCCAGCTCGATGACCCGGAGCCTGCTGCCCAGTTCGCTGACCCGGAGCCTGCTGCCCAGTTCGCTGACCCGGAGCCTGCTGCCCAGTTCGCTGACCCGAGCCTGCTGCCCAGTTCGCTGACCCGGAGCCTG
Organism: Rana kukunoris; assembly: GCA_029574335.1. NCBI lineage: Eukaryota > Metazoa > Chordata > Amphibia > Anura > Ranidae > Rana > Rana kukunoris. Next base: position 69,418 of record JAJQKJ010001773.1, read on the forward strand.
CTGCCCAGTTCGCTGACCCAGAGCCTGCTGCCCAGTTCGCTGACCCGGAGCCTGCTGCCCAGTTCGCTGACCCGGTGCCTGCTCCCCAGCTCGACGACCCGGATGTACCCACCTCTCGGCTCAAGCCTCCCATTGCCCAGTTGGTCACTCTGGACTTTCCCCGGCAACGGATAGTTGGGGGAGG